>JAAONU010000001.1:24610192-24846700 GCA_012932295.1 Cyclina sinensis
GAGGTGAAAATCCTTTTATGAAAAATTCAGATCTGGCTGATAAGTAACACCGTCTTGCTCCAATATCTGTTTTGCAATAAATTGAACTAGGCTGTTATTAAACATGGTTTTAAGGAATTTCCTTTAATAAGTGTTTAATCTTTAATAATGAATTGGGAAGGAAATCAAAATGAAATATTTTCAATTGGTAAAATGATCACTGTCAGACCTCCCATATCTCCCAGCCATCAGGTAACTCTATAGATCCAAGATTTGATTCCATGTCTGTTAAAAAATAATAAAAAAAACATAATTATATAAGTTATCTCTCCTCGTGTACTGCAATAATGAAAAGCTTGTCAGTATATGCTGTCATGCTATGAAATCTTATTTATAAGACATTGCCTCAAGTTACAAGTTTTATACAATTCCAAGGTGAATTTAAGCTCAAATAACCAAACATTTTAATCTTTTCATTCTAGTTGGATATCAAACAAAATCTGATTATGATACTGAATTATTGCTTCAAGTCACAACAATATTGATCGTTAATTTTTTTAACATTAATAAAGCTGTGTAAATACAGCATTACAGGAACAAACTGCGTATATTGGATAAAGGGACGTAACTTTGGTTATATCAAAAGACACTCGACTGCTATTACTTTATATAAAAAAAATCACCGTATTGTGGTTACATAAATTCCTTTAAATTTGGCAAACATTGGTTTTGAGTATGATTATAGTACAAAATAATTTCTACATTTTACCAATATGCTAGTGACAAAAAGATATTTTATGAATTAGAATACCGGTATGTAGATCTACTGATGGAGGAACCGAAGTTACACTATATGGTCTTAAAGTGACCCAAACTACACGTTTATTGTCTTAAAGTTAAAACAATCGGACACAAATGTACTATGTATGCGCTTCACAGGTTGAAAATGTTTAAATGTGTGCCTAATTACTAAATATATCATTCAAATGGCGCAGAATGGTTTGTCAAGCTCAAAAACCGAAGCAAAATATTGCAGACTGACCTAAAAATGCGACACCTTGGTTGGCATCCCTTCAATAACTTTTTTGTAACACATTTCTCCGCCTTTCTAACAGTAGCTACAGATAGTTAATATATATGGCTAGGTACTGGTCGTATACATTTTACAAATATTCCAAGAAAATCTACATACCTTTTGATAATTTATCCAAAATCCTCACTGTTTACATGTAAACTGCCGCCATTGGTCATAGACTACATGCTTTTCTCGCTTAAAGCACCGAGCTACATGATTTAGGTCCTACCCCTTGATATAGGAATATAATACTGGCAATTTTCCGTACAGAAAATTGGGATAATAATCAAGCGTTCTTCGTCTGCGACACAATTCAGCACTTGAATATTCCAAATGTCTACTTTTGCTTTATTTCAACAATCTATACCCTTTTAATGATTTTAGTCTGTTTAAATCCTACTGTTTTGTGTCTTTTTCTGTTCTATCCTGGTTGCGCAACCATGATAGACAGGATATAATCCACTTTTTACAAACTCAGATTTTCAATCAATTTCTTGAAGAAATGTTATGTTTTCATTGTTTATATTGTATGCATGAAGAAAATACCATCACACATGCACATGCAGTGGTCATAAGCCTTCAAGGTACATTAAATACTATACTTTATATAGATTTGCTGCGATTGACCAAGGAACATTTTGGAACCATCGATAGCACATTAAGTAAATTGAAATAAGGATGACTTCAGTGATCGGAAAGTTTCAAAAGGGTTGCTAAGTTTACTGTCCAAAGTTTCTAGGCAGCCCAAGACATGTCAAAATTTCAAATTTAAACCTTGAATGACAATTCCAAGAATATGTTTTTCTTCCCACAGAGAATGAGAATTTGAGATCCATGGACGGTTATTTCTGTAGAAGAGAACTGTAGAAGAGAATGGTCATTATAAATTATTTAAAATCACCTCGTAATCTTGCTTTTTCCCCGGTCTGTGTTTAAGAGAAAATTATATCTAAGGAATTACCGTCTCTGGTAGGAAACGGGAAACGAATTTTTGTGTAGCAATAGCAATGTGAGTGTATTTCTGAAATTGGAACAAAGAGAGCTGCCGACCTGACAGTGCTTCCGATAGGTAATCAGCTATGGAGTACACATTCTCCTATAATAGATGAAGGGCTTTACTACTAAAAATTTTCTTGTACGCATAATATTCCCAGATTTGGTGAAAAATTTACCAAGATACTTGTCTCTGAAGGTGTGTCCTCGATTTTGAAATAATTCCTATGTTATCGACATCCAAAAAATAAAACCTTACATGTAACATCTTTGTTCGAATTCCACATTTCACAGTATGGTATTACATCATTTCAAATATTTTGTAATTTGTCTGCACTAGATTACACCCGAAGAACAACTGGTACTCTATCATATTCATGGTTTAACGGTTTAGTGGCGTAGTGAAAAGATATGGTTTTTTTGTAACTATAACGACTGAATTGAATCCAGCAAAGTAAGAGTGTTCTTCAAATTCATCCTTGTGTCTGTATTCACAAAGACAGACTCATTCTTTATTATTGCATTAAAACGACAGATTTTGTACAATTTCTATTTTCAAGTTAGTTTATACAAATCAATTTTATTTCGATTGTGACGAAAGCTTTTAGCTAATAGAATCATTCTCAAATCCGTCCCTGGAACCAACCAGTACTAAGTAATGAGAATAAAGTTTCTTGCTGAAGGAAATAACCGATGCCGACACGGCCGCTGACGGGGTTCGAACTCGTGTCTTGACTAGCTATCCTTAGAGTACAAGTCCGACCTTTTGACCACTCGACTTCACCTTTCTTTATATAGCTATAGAATTAACAAAGATTTGCATTTCAGATTAAGTAGCAACACATTGCTAGAAAAATGCAGTGAATACACAAGTACTTGCAGCGCTTTGATTTGTTTTGGGAAAAGTAATTAAATCTGTAATTTTTGCATCAAAACCTTTGATTAAAAATACAAACTTACCTGATTTGAATCAATTTATTTTTAAAATTAATAAATACGATTTATGAAGTGACATATTTTAAGTGATGTACAGAATAATTGGATTTTTTTTACATTGATAATAATCCAAGATTCTCCCAAATTGATTACGTCAGCGCATGGTACAAAATGAAACACTATTCCAATATAGGCGTCGCCGTTCTCGGCGCCGCCAATAAAGGCTTGTAGTTTTCAGATGTTTGTCATGAGGCATAAAGAGTTTCATCACAGGGAATAAAAACTGTGTATTTATCGAAGCACCTTGTTGTCCATCCTGAATTGAGAGTCCTAATGTTGTCTGCATTAGCAAAGCAAGTTGAAAGAAAAGACAGAAACTCGAATCCATCACAAAATTATGCACGTTTCTTCGTCTGGAAAAGAAAACACGTAAAGCGTACATTAATGGGTATCTTACCTGCTGATTTAGCATAATCATGTAATGTCATTATCAGTAAAGTAATATTTGGCGGGTATACGACCTCGTAAAGCCTAGTCTAATTCATGTTGCTCTTGCCATTAGACAAGGATGTGTCTGACCAAACTACACGAGGCCGTATACCCCGCCAACAATCTATAAAATATGCTAGCTGATTTGTGCCATGTCGTACGAGTGGGTTTTTCGGGGGCGAAAGTTTATAACGTGTATGTTTAAGGTGTATATTTGAGGCAGTATTTCAAAACTATTATTTGTATTGTTAATTATTTTTGATATAACTTACTTAGTCTTTCAATTATGAAATTTTTTGTGATAAGTCCTGTGATAACTATATGTCTTCCTGTGTCACACAATACTGTACTTCAAGGACCACTATGGAAATAGGAGTTTTCACAAACCTTTTTTGCGTTATCTTTGATATATAATGTTGGTTGATATGGCGGAATATGTCTAATTCATACATCCTCTTGTTTATTGTTAATTCATGTATGTTTTATTTGTTTTATGCTATCTGACATTCTATCTATCTATCTATCTATCTGTCTGTCTGTCTGTCTGCCTGCCTGCCTGCCTGCCTGTCTGTCTGCCTGTTCTGTCCTGTCCTATCCTATCCTATCCTATCCTATCCTATCCATCTATCTATCTACTTAAATGTCGAAAACACGACGAACGGTGACTTTGCAACAAAGATAAACAGATAAATCTCGCTTGAGATTTTGGCGTCTCTTCTGATAAATAACACTTGTGTTTACAAACAATATTGTTTCTTTTACAAAATACAAAATCTAAAGAGCAACAACAATGAAAATGAGAATGTTGGTTATAAATATTTAATGCTGTCATATTTGTTACGCTGACCATACAAATAAATGTGTACAGATAAATTTATATTTTTTGAATGAATTTACACGAATATTACAAGAATCAGACAGACAGAACAAAATATAGGTTGCTTATCTAAATTAATTACTAACATAATGAATGTCTGATGTCTGATTTAAATTTTGCTGCTAGTAAGAAGTTGTAGCATATAGAAATGCTGTTGTGGTAAACTAAATCTTAAAAGGGAAAATATGACCTTTAAAGGCAGCCAACATTATTTTAGCGTTCAACTTCTACGGCTGCTACATGTGACTTTTAAAAGAAAATATTGCTGTGCCAGCACGACATTCAACATTAGAAAAAAGTTTAATTTGAATGTACAACGTCAACGTGTCCAGCTAAGGGATATGTAAATCAACTGAGGGAATGTAGAAATGAGCATGGCGTGAACTCTAAGTAAGTTTATTAAATTTATTATTACATTTTAACATTCCCGAGCATGAGTAAAAGTTACGTTGTCAGTTGCTAACTGTTATCGTATGGCCATGGGCAGGGCTCGTACCCTTTTCAAGCCAGATACTAGTTTGGTTTCTGCCTTACATATTCATGAATCACAGCTCTTTGGAAAGGAATACCTTTAAAAAGAACACGTAAAAGGACAATGCATACTGACTTCCCTAGAAATAACTTGTCAGTTAATTCAACCTGAGCTCTTTTCAGTCAGTGGTCTTTTAACACATTGAAGCCGCGCGAATTGTAACCGGTTTCATTCTCACAGCTATATTCAGCGTAGAAAATATCAGAAACTAGTTGTTATATATAAAATGCACCGATGACTTTGTGCTGATTACTTATCTAATCTTTTGCCCGATATATTACAAAATGCGACAATGTATAATTTAAGAAACCACGATGTAAATATTAACTATGTAAATATCGCTAGACGTACCCAGCTTTATTCGACGTCTTTTATTCCATCAGCTATTGAATTATGGAACAATTTACCAATGGATATTTGTAGCTCTGATACCATTTATTCGTTTAAAGCATTGTTAAAGAATAGATATTTTCAAGAAATAGAGGCACCAAAATGTTACTGGATATGATCTAGACGTTGGTCGGTTATATGTTCGCAATAGCTGTATACATAGTCATTTGAATTTCCACCGGTGTGCAAATAATTTGATAGACAGTCCATTTTGTTCTTGTGGATGTGTAGAAAATGTTCAACATTATTTTTAATGTAACAAATACCCTACTCCAGCGACCGTCCCAGCCTACTCAAAGAACAAAATTATTCCAAGATTTGAGAGAGTTTCTTCCGATAAATATAAATGCTTTATTGAATGGTAGAAATATTTTATCCTTTGATCAAAATCGAAAAATCATGCTGGCTGTGCAGCAGTTTATAAAAAAAAAATCTTTACGATTTTGAATAACTATGTAACTCTATATAAGCTGACAAATATATTATACATCATTTTTTGGACAACATTCTTTTTTTTTCCTTCTTTCTTTTCCCTTTTCATATCATCTAAATTGATGGTTGTAAATAGATAGTCTAAATATGATATGTGACGTTTTTGTTTTTTCTTGGGGATCACTACCATTTGAATCTTTCAGTGTAATTACAATATCTTTTGGGAAGAACCGTTACTAATGTTGTCAGAATTTGTGGTTCAACACATTTATCAATTGATTTATAATCTATGTATGTTTGTATGCAATTCCACAAGCTATAATATAGTGATAATAAAATATGTAGGCCTATTAATCGGTGACTTCTTCAAATGGTTTATTTCGTTGAAAAGATGTAAAGAACGGTAAACATAGCTTCCATATTCTTTAAAGAACATAATGATAGCAGTCCATCAAATTTTGCTTCGGACGCTAAAGATGAACCTAACAAAATCAAGTGCGGCAACTTTAACTTCCAGAACCTTCGATAGTGTCGTCCACTTTAGTTGTTTCTGTTTTTTCAAATTGAAATGCGTTTGCGTAAAAAATCTATTTTTATTTTAAGGTGTGCAAAGCATATATGCACATTAAATGGGTAAATCAGGGCAAGTTTAGCGGACTGAAATAACGTGGGCTCCAAATACGATCCATTTTCAGGTAACTGGAAATATGCGCGACTTTCCTCCGTGTTTACAAGCACTTTTGACCTTGAACATAATTGTGCGCATGCGCATAATTGTTGTTGAGCTTAAAAACGAAAACAAGTTGGCGAGGCAAATAAGATATCTAAAGGAAAAAGGATTTTATCCGTATTTCTACTGTTATTCCAGTTTTTGGAATGAGGTAAACGCATACATTTAACTTTGTTTTAATTAGACATATTACTGTCATTACTATTTTATGCGGTTTGGAAAGTATTTGAATCGTTTCCACCGTGTACTGAGTATAGGCATGACGGCATGAGCCTGATGAGGCCAGAGCTTTTGATAAAATGGGATATGATCTTAAAAAGTAATCATACAGACAGTACCATGTACAAATATTACAGAGATTTTTAAAATTCTGTACGCACTCCCTTGATTACACATTTATTCTTACTCTGCAATTCCCTGCTTTAATAGAAATTGAGTCAAGAAGAAGTAAACAAGGATAATATTAATATTATTGGTCCTTTTCATATATAATTGCTTGTCATGAAACTATATGCTTGATTTTATATCTGCTGGTTCCCAAGTATTCAACTAGTCTAGATATACTTGCAATGCTAACAATACTGATACTTCTGTTTAGCAATAGTCTTTGCACATGAAATGAAAATGCATGTCAAAACATCATGTAAATGAGAATTTTTCTATGTGTTCTCATCTTTAAAAGTCTATTAACAACAACAAAAATGCAAGTTACAATCAAGTGATATATCTGTATTTTCAGTTCAGAGATCCTTCTTAAATTACACAACTGTTCAGCAAAACAGAAACTAAGGCAGTATGTGCCAGCAGTTGGATCTGCATTTTCTATGAAGGGAAACAGGCTACATCTACTACCTCAGAAGCTAGTCATTGGGATTTATACCAAGTTTGATATTTGATAATAGTCTTCAGATGTCAGAGATCTGAGCTGAATTGTTATACAAGTTTCAGAGCAGACTGAATGTTTTGAAGGACTTACAGTAACAGAGACATTTGGGTATTTGAAAGACTTTGTTTAGAAGCTAAACTGAAGTACAGAAAAAGCTGAGATATTATATGCAAAAGTAATTGGCTGTTGTAATTCAATGAATCTCATGTCAGAAACATTCCATTAGCTTATTTTGGATGACATCATTCCTATAAATTACACAATAATGTCATCATTAGACAGTGGGGAGGATTTTGATGGGGACATTGAACTGTTTGCCATAACAGACTTTGGAAGTCTTGATGACTCGGAAGGAGAGTCACACTGTAGCGAGACAGAGTCTGCACGAGATGCATCTGATGAACGAGACACGGACGAGGAGCTTGAAGAGGAGAAACCCAAGAAACAGGCTTTCCTGTCACTCAGACAGAGGCGGTTGTCTCGAGCACTTGCCTCATTTGAAGGGTTGAAAGTTGACATTAACAATGCACAAAGGAACTGGATAAATGCTATAAAAAAGGCAAGACACATGGATGATCCCTGGGAGCAGTTTCATTTAGATGAATATCCAGTTGAGAAGTGTTTCAGACATAGATACAATGCGCTAAGGAAAGCATGGTTAACAGATGAGGTGCGGGTGAAGATGGAGAAAAAGGTGAGCTTAAGTTCTTTTCACCATTGACCTGACTGGAAAAGTTTTAGGGAAAAAGTACTGAAACTTGCCAGAATATGGTCTCTGTTTTTGTCTGAAAAATGTAATTGTTGCACATAAATACAATTTGAGAAATTAAATTGTTAAGGTCTAAAATTCATATCAGTTATAAAAAACCTTTTTTCACCATTCATGCTGAATGCTGGTACAGCTGCTATTTATAGTTGATGCAATAAATATCTGTGTTTCATCAACTATTGACAGATAATTGGTTTTTATTTTTGGAACATATGTTGTAGTTTTCCCATGTAGGATTGGTTTAATTGCCTGTTGTTAAGAGATCAACAAATACTGGGAAACCATGTGTAAAAATGATATGTAGATAGCGTTTTAAGTCACGTAACACAGTTCAATACTGCCAATAACTTTCATTAAGTCTAAAACAAGCAGTATTTTACTTAAATGGGTTGGGAAAGTAGAGAGCAGATTAGAAATTTTTAACCCTTACCATGTTAAATATCTAAAATAGACTTGTCCATCTTTCAGTGTGGATAGATCCATTAATTGTTCATGGGGTGCTTATTGAAAATTTACTGACTGAATGGTGAATAGTGCAGACCATGATCAGACTACAAGGATGTGAAGGCTGATCTTGGTCTGCACTGGTCGCAATTGCCGGCAGCAGTGTTCGTGTTTGATACTGATTCAGCATAATAATAAATTTTGTGAGTTAAATGGGAAGCTATCAAAATTATATTCCTAAGAATTTATTTAAAATAAACCATTGTTGTGAATAAAACTATAGTGAAAAGATGCTCATTTTTTTCCAATGCTTAAAAATGTCTATTTTTTTCTCTATTCTTTCAGCCGTTCAACAAAGGTGCCATGAGAGAGTGTTTTAGACTGTAAGTTTAAGTAATTGTCAGTTGTACTGTTTAGTTACCTATGTGTATCTTAACATTCAAATCCGCACCCAAGAATTGAAGTAATTATTTAATTGATAAGTAAGCTAACCAATACTAATCTTTATTTTAAAAGGTGATCTGATGTCTAAAGTTAGATGAAAGGGTAAAAGGGCATATCTTATTCTTGGTTCAATGTATGCTAGATCCCTCTGGCTTTTAGCCCGAGAAATACGATCTAATACTAATACATTAAATCCCCAGTTTTGAACAAAAGACCTCATATAATACAAATGAATAATTTGGATTAATTGCACTTATGCTTTGTTAAAAAAAATTAATGCTTTTTGAATCATATTATTCAAATTTTGTTGTTTTGATTCTTGGGTGCAGATTTCTTGAAAGTCTGGCACAATACATATTAGACATTTAAGCAATGGCAATGTTTCAGTTTCTTTTTTTCTTCTTTTTTTTTTTTCTTCTTTTTTTTCTTCTTTTTTTTTTAATGAAACAAACTGCCTGAACATAATCAGAGGCATTACATAAGATGCATTTAAAATAGAGAGTTAATGTTACTTTGATGGAAAGAATAATGAAACTTCAGCCTTGTTTCTGCTGAAGATTCAAACTAGATGCACAAAAGTCTTCATTGAAATTTCGGCAGAACATAGCTATACACTGAGATAACATAAAGCATTTGAGGTTACATAGGGGGTAAATGACCTGTAAAACTAAAATATAGAGCATATAAACAGTCTATCTGGTAAACAGACTGTTTACCTGCGTAGGTAGACATGAAATAGCTTATGTCAGCACAGTTGTGGAAAGCAATAACATTAAGGTTATGTGTCATATATGATTAAACCTGCATTAAGGACATGTCATTATAATATAAGCCTTACCAGTGTATATTACCTATAGTATATTAGATCTGTTATTCTGACAGTTGTTACCAGGAGACACTGACTGTTAGATTTATAGTAAAAGGACAAGACAGATTTTGGATCAGTATAAAAGAATTTTGAACTCGATGTGAACAAGCCAGAAACTGATGTTAATGTATAATTTGACATTTTGTGTTGTTGTATTCAGTAAATGGCCTTGGCAATACTTTTCCGTTCATTTTATGATAACATAAGCATGCATAAACCCATTCAGATGTATAAATATACGTAATAATAAGATATGATATGTACATCTTAAATGTTACAAAACACTGGTTGTCTTCTGCTTTTATAAGTTTTGTTAACATCCTTATGTTGATATTAATTTGTGCAAGTTCTGTTCATGTGAAACTTGAGTACTGCTAAACAAGCATAGAAAACTTTGCAATGTGTTGCCACGTAGCTAATGATGTCATAGGATGGAAATGAATGTTATGCATTAAGAATTAAATCAGTTGTGAATGGGGAAAAAATGTTTAAATGCTATAAAATAAAGAACCACATAGCACTTTTTTGCTTGCACCCATCAGAATTAACATAAACACAGTATGTGAAATATTATATGATCTTGTTAAAGCGTCTGCAATTAAGTATTAATGTTTATGTCCAAAAACCTTTTAGGAAATTTGGACCTGTAAATTTGATGCAAGTTGAATTAATTAATATTTTGTCAATTTTATGATATAATGATAGTTTGATATAGTCTGAAAGGTGAACTGGTTAAATACAGATTTGTGGTTTTGTACAAACAGGTGATTAAATATGATAAATATGATGTTTATTTCCTTTGTAATACCTCATGTGCAATGTACTAATTAAAGGTCATGATTATATTGCGATGTCTTAGATCTAAAAGGCAATGCATATACGTTGTAACATGATTTCAAAATAAGTGATAGAGTTTGCATAGCTTTGTACCATTGCCAAAATCTAGGTCATTTCAGGTTTAACTTCACTAAGATATTATGCTGATTATGGAAACTTTAATCCAGAATTCAATATTGATGGCAATTGACCCTGTAGGCTTGTTCCTAATTTGCATAATTTTATGATATAAGCAAAGTGTTGACAACTGTTGTAGCCCTGAAAAGATATGAAATTTGTTCTTTTCCTTTTTCTGCAGTGGTTGACAAAATTTGTCACCTTATTTAAGCAACCACAAATACCTGTCTTTTGAAGTCACCTTTAATGCCCCTTGAAAAGAAATTTAATAGATTAGAAATAGTTCTTTTTAAGGCTGTAATTTTTGGTTTATATCCTAGTCTGTTACTCACATGTAATACTGGTTTTATAGTTAAATTATAAAGCATATTCATTTAAGTTAGTGGAGGAAGTAAAATTTTAAGTGTTCACAGATAAAAAACTTTAGATGTTATTTAGAGATGGCCTTGGTTAGCAGTATGTATTATTTTGAAATATATGTATTTTTGAATACGGAAGTTACACTTAGATTACACAATTTAACTTTATTCAAGCCAAGCTTTCTGTTTAACTCTAAACCAGCTTAATTCGTTAAATAGAACAGTCCATTTTCAGAGTCGATAAAACAACTTGCATTTTAAAAAAACGATAGTCAGCCTAAGGTATAAGCTTATTCTTATATTTAGCTGAACCAAAGTGGAAAGAAAGGCAAAAAAGTAGATTAACATTGCTTTGAAACCCCGTAAACAGCTATAACCTAGTGACTGAATTAGCATTTAGCATAATATATCGGTGACTTATACTGTAATGATTCTGCATTGTCAGCATTACCTGGCTGTGTTTACACCTAGGTTTATGTTTGTAAACATCATAGAAAATATTTCTCCTCTCCCATCACATCCCTAGGTACTAAAACATCATGATGACATGGAGTGATACCAGCTGCTTTTTAATTTGCTGGAGACTGTTTTCTGTTATCATATAGCAGTCCTAACTAAGGTCTAAGATTTGAGCCCTGACAAGGCTGTATGAATTGTGTAATCGTTGCATAGTTGAGAACTTGAGACTGAAGACCTTTTCCACAGAACTTGTACACATAATATTATACTATAGTTAAATTTTCATGCTGAAATTAGTTCAGTTGTTCAAGAAATAGGTTGCACTTGACCTGAATATTACTTTAATTTGTTATAACCTTTTATAAATTGTAAAATTAAAACTGTGATTGAATTTAAAGCTTAAGTTAGTATACATAAACATAGTGCCAGTCTGAAATGGTGAAAAGCTGTTCTGAAAGTTTGATGGATCATAATCCATTTTTTAAGAGGACCAAAATGCAGAAAATGTCAAATCCTTATCTGAAAAATGAGTCTTTTTTTGGAGTTGAAATTTTTATTTGAAACCCTGAGCTACAGTTTGAATTAAGCTTTAGAACAATAATATTATTCTGCAGAATCTGTGTTTTTATATACTACATGCAATCTTGAAGCCTAGAAGAAAAGTTTTGCCAAAAGCCTGTTCGTTGCAGATTGTTAATGAAATAAGGACAATTGATTGATATGAAATGTATGTGTGTTATGTCACGTAGACAACTTACCCCATATTCTAATGCAATGGTTAAGCTTTGTATATACCGGTACCCGTGTAGGTGTTTACATACACCAATAATCTATTTTTAGAAGCACTGTAGGTAGAATCTATGGGTTAGTCATTGACCGTGATAAATGTGCTTGTTTCAAGATTAATGACATTTGTTTGTTTAAGAACAATGATGTCAGCTGATGAAATAATCAGTTTGACTTTGGTTATTTTTAGAATATAGGTAAACTCTTTTCTTACTACAAGAAGTCACAACAGCATATAATATTGAAAAACATACAATTTAATGTTGCGCTTAAAAGTTTGTAAGTCCCTCTACTCTAAAATGAATTATATGAAATATTTTTAAATCTTCTGCCTTTTCTGTATTTGATAAACATATTTCTGACTTTTCTAATCACCCTTAGAGAAAGCAGATAAGTGGTGATGTTTTTTTAAGGCTGTTTTAGGTCTCCTAAGGAGGAGGGCATATAGTTTTTTAACTGTATGTCTGTCGGTCCATCATTCATTCTGCCATTCCTTCCAAAAACAATAAACATTGACTAGTAAATGGATTTACTTGACACTTGAACACAACACCCCATTGGACAATACTCTACAACAGTATATTTATATGACCTTGATCCCTGAATAACATTGACCTCAAAGGTCCAGTTATCAAAAATACTTAATACTGGCTATAACTACCTTATTACCAAACAGATTAGGTTCGTGTTTGCACACAACACATGCGGAAAAATATTCTAAATGACATAATTTTTTTTAACATTAAACCCATAATGATCTTGACCTTTCTTTAGGTCAGGTTGTTGTTAAATAAACAACTTCTTTTGAAAGATCTACAATTTATCTTCATCTGGTCATATATATAGATATTTTTACCTTGACCCCTAAATGACCTTGATCTTGAGGTCCAATTGTCAAAAAAATCCCACTGCTTTTGAAGGATCTATAATTTATTTTCAACAAAAGTCAATAGGGGGAGTTGTCATCTTTCAGTGACAGTTCTTATATCCTTTTTAAGTTTGCTTATCTATTATTTCATAGGTCAAGCACCACAAATGACAGCTGTTAAATAGATTTATGATGAACAATGTTGTAAACAAGGCCTGTCATATAGAATTTACTTCTAGTGATTATAGTTTTATTGCCATAACATGTTATTTGTTTGAGCACATAAGCTTAGTTCACATACATGTACCATAATGGAAACAGATGGCCCAGTCTGGCAGAGAAAAACACTGAGTCATCTTTAATAGCCAGGCTGATGAAATTATTCAAGATCGGCTACTGGTAATGTCAATTTAAGGGGCAGGACTGAATTTAATTAAGAGGTTGTTTTCTACATATGCAGGGTCTTGTTAAGCCAATTAGAATTCTCAAATACCTGTTTAAATATATCTTATTTTGGGAAAGTAATGATAGTGAAGATTGTGTTATCTGTAATTTGTGAATTTTGGAAACAGCTGAATTTGTGATAGCAACAGAATTTTATTTCTTAAAATAAATCATAGATAATAATTTTAAGTGGAGAACAATTATAGGAAGGTAATAGTCCGATTTTTGGAAATAACTGCTCGATTTCAACAGTCTATAAACATATATGTAGGTCCTGCCCTTTCACTGTGTTTTTAACTTTTATCATTTTATATAGTAGTATTGTATTATGCTGTTTATTCTATGAAAAATGTTTTCCTTTTTTCTCGTTTGTATAACAAACAGCATCCATAAAGAATATGTCTGTGACTGTCACGCAACTTTGAAACACCAGGTCGGCCAAGTCTGATGGAAAAAAAGAGAAGTGTCTTGGTTTATTTACAGGTTGTCTTAATTTGTTTTTTTATCAAAATACATTTTGTCATTAGGTTAAGGAGCTTGATCTAGCCTAAATACCTAAAATGGACTTATCCATCTTTCAATATGGGCAGATCCATTAATTGTTTATGGGGGATGCCTATTGAAAATTTACTCAGTGAATACTGTGATCAGACTGCACTTAACTTTCAAAGCGAAAAATCACGTCGAATATTATGCAAAAAGGTATGCACAAGAGTTCCCAAGATATTACTGTTGTGAATTTTAAAATTCTTTGTTGTAAAGTGTTTTTCACTAAAATTCTAAATCCATACAATGTTTAAAAACATCATTTGAGATCAGCTTATAATGTACCTTTAGTTATGTTTGATATTCAGTCTAGTTATGAGATAGCAAACTTTCTGGGTCAGGTTGCCATGCAGCCTTCACGTTCTGCTTGGCTACCTTTCTCTTTAAACTCTCAACAGTTGTAATGATATATATAAACAGATATTTTGAAATATGAAAACTGATATGAGGCTATTTTGAAATAACCTGTCTACAGGCAACAGGAGGTTATTTTTCAGAATTTAATATTTAAAAATGTGTTAAGTTAAATGTTTTCATTTTGAGTTCAAAATTAGGTATTGAGTATTTTGATTTTCGTTTACTGAAGATTAAGATTGGGTTGGCAGACTCAGTCAGGCTTTTTGTATAAATCTATGAAATTTCAACATGAACGTGAATCCGGAATATTGAATACTCTGCAGTAGACAATGGAACCAGGCTGTTACAGTATTCAGAAAAAAAATGAATTACATAATAATATATTTGCAAGAAAAAAATACTGGTATGTCTGTTTCGTTAGATAAAAGCAAGCTATGAGTGTAAACATAACATAACACATCTACAAATAATAAAAAAAGCAATTAACATAACACACAAAAAAGAAAAATTGTAAATGCCTGTGTTCCTGCTTGTTACAATCAGTGAATCGTTAGAAATGCAAAAAAAAAAAACCAACACAGATTCCTCAAAGTTGAGTGGGACATTGGATGAATTTCTAATGCCCCCTTTTGAAAAACGTTGTTTATGTCTGTATCCCCTCCCCTCGTCCATCTGAACATGTAGTGTCCTTATACCATAGTCAGCTGTTTGTAAATTGATATATACTTGCCAACTTGAACATACAAAATAGATTGATTTTATGCTGTAAAACTCAAAATACTGGTAATTACCTGCAAATTAGGTTAATAAACAAAGTCACGTGACTTTAGTAGATTAATTATTGCTGGAGGGTTGTTATTACTGATACTGGCTGTAATTTTCATCAAAACACACAATAAAGGTAGTCAGTACATATTTACCTTTGTGACTCTGATTTTTTTTACTTGGTCATAAAGTGTGCAGATGTCAGACTTCAGTTTTATATCAGGTTTTTTTTTAGGCTGATTTTATAGCCGATATTGGGTCATTTTCAAAATTGAAAATAGTATCTTTTTTCTCGAAAAATCAGAAAAAAATCCCAATTGAAACTTCAAATTACAAAAAAAACAAAAAACAAAAAACAAAACTAAAATCTACGAAAACAAGAGATCTTTCACTGTAATAGACTTGTTAGGATTGAAAGTTTCCATCATAGACACTAATTGTTAGTGTTCATTTAAAACTTGCAAAACTGAAGTCAGGCCATTTTTTTTTCATATTTTGGTTTACTGATTTTTTTCAAAAAAAGGTAGGGTAGGAGGAGGGAAAAAAAAAAAAAAAAAATCTTGAAAAAAAACAAAAAAACATAGGAAAGTCTTCTTATTTCTATTTATTCCTGAATACTGTATATATGAATATTTTAATAATGTATTCAGTCTTTACTGTGAAGAAACCAAGGAAAATGAGCCGTTCATACGGTACATTTTCCGTAAAATCGGCATTCAGAATTTTTTTTTCCTGAAAATTTTTTTTTTTTTTTTTTCATTTTCCAAAATACAGGGTCGGCGGGTCTGTAAACCGAAAAAATATAAAAATAATGGCCTCATGCATTTTTCCCAATTTTTAGCAAAACATCGCTGGATTTCCCAGTCCCAAGGGTATGGGTCATGTTCCCAAAATACTGAGAAAAAACCCTTTAATATAAATGATAAATGGCTTCTAAGGTCCTTGAAGTGTAAACTTCAGTATTTTAACAGCATTAATAAGTCTGCTTATGAAAAAATATTCAGTTGGGATTAGTTGGATGGGTAGTATGCATTTTGTAGTGTGTTTTATACCAACTTCAATCTTCAAACATTTTTTGCTAAAAAAAGATTTGATATAAGTAAAAGATTTGTCAATGCATGCAAAAGCAACTTTTGTGTCTGCCCAGTTCCTTGAATATGTTGAATGAAAATATAAACAGGATTTGTAAAAATTTCAAGCCACCCATGTGTGCATTAGTCCCAGAAGATTGCTGGAAATAGATCAATATTATTACCAGAATCGTCTTGTATTTGCAGCAAGAAGTTGTCACAGTATTCTGGGGCCGATAACTGGAACCATACGCACAACTTTGTTGCCAAACGTTACATGCAAGAAGTTGATCGAGAGGTGTACTTCCAAGATGTCAAATTACAAATGGATGCAAAACTGTGGGGCGAGGAATACAACCGACATAATCCACCAAAGAAAGTAAGAAAAAATATTTGTGATTGGCATAGCAGGTGTACATTTGGGTGGCATTGCAGTTGTGGCATAGCAGGCATACAAATTTTTGAATTAAAATGTTGCAAGTATAAACAAAAGATGATGTCACTGTTATATTTATGTTAATCTGATACTGCAAAAGAAGTAAGGATTTTCTGAGCTAGAAAATTTGACAGAGTGCAGTATGTCATAGTAACAAAAGTGCACAGTGATTTTTTTGATAAAATTACTCAGAAATCTGTAGACTGGATATTATTGTATCTCTGTTTCTGCCAGCAGTATATTATGCATTAGCAGATTTGGCAATTGTGCAAAAAGTGCAAAAGATTTACTTCTCCTGTTTTTACTTTTTGCCTCTCACTGAGATGTTTGCTGTGGCATGTTGGCTCTCTGGTTCTTTATCTTAAATATTTTTACAATATTGTGATCTAACATCCTGAATATTTAAAAGGTCTGCCTGTGTACATTTTATAGAAATTTTTCAGAGCTGTAATGTTTTGATTGTAGACATGAAATTAAGATCCTGTTTAAAGGGGCTGTGCTCCAGATGACAAAAAAAAGAAAGTTTTCTTGTATTATAAATTTCTTGTAATATTTATGACTAATGCTTAAAAAATAACTTACAGACAAAAAATAAGTCAAATAATTACATTATAAATTGATTTTTTTCCCTTTCAAAGTGCTATACCGTAACGCGACGGTATAACTATATCGTATAAGATTTAAAGTAAATATCTGTAATATCATATGCGGCGATGGTGGGGACAGTAAAAGCATTGGAAATATTTTGTTAACATGAGGGTCCAGAGTTCAAATCAGGCTGGAGCGAAAATATTTTCTTTTATTCTATTTTGACTTTTATAATCAGTTTTGAAGTAAAATACTATGTTGTTATAATCTCGCAGCATCTAAATATATAATTTATGGAAAAAAAAATTTATGTCAAATCTGGAGTACAGCCTCTTTAATGTCTGTAAGTGAACAAAGTTATCATTGGTCTATTAGTATTTATTCTTGGTGAATTAAGTACTCTGTTCATTCAGGCAACTTGGTATAAGGTTGTGTGTTTGAGCCCTGTTTATCACTTAGTGAAATGTTGGGTCCAGCACAAGTTCTAGCCAGCTCAACGCTATGAAACTAAAATGTTTAAAAACTAGGTCAGATAAAAGCTCACCATTATATCATATAGTTAAGTATGTTGTAATACTATGCTATTTATAGCAGTTGACAGTTTTTCATTGTATGTATTTATATTGACATTTGTCAAGTCAGTTGAACTTCGCTGTATGACTCAGCACGTTCCGTTCCTGTAGTGGTGGTGTGATATTGATTAAAGAACAATCTAGTTATTTAGGTCAGACTTACCAATAAGGATCTAGAATGTTCTGTGAATAAAAAAAAAAAGACAGGACAGATGTCTCAGTGGTTCTAAATTAATCTGTCTGGGGGCGTATTAGGAATAGTTATGAAATATAGAATCTCTTTTTCTCCCAATTATAGAGTAGCTGCCAGTTAGACAAATTTTTTTTGCATTCAGTATGTTTCTTGAGGTATCTCAAATTGACGTCGAAAAGTTCTTGTGAAAAGGGTTTTGTACAGTTTTTCAAAAGAAAAAGAGGTTTTATTAGTATACCTAAGGTAGATCTAAGAAAACACATGATTATAAATGGTTTTTTTTAGAACTATATTTCAAACATTTTATTTAAACAAAATTCAAACATCAGCCATTGTGTTAAAAATAGCGTTGATGTCATATCTTTTATATTTCACTGAGATTAGATTGTCAATGATTTCATTCTCAGGTACTCGGGTAATATGCGCTCAATAACACAGGTAGTTTTATTTACACAAAAGATACAGAAGTTAGAAGTGCTCTTGAAATCCAGATAAAAAACAACATCAGATTATTTCCATTGCATCATGATAATAATAATGAACATTCACAGTAACAGTAACACAGTTTCACTTAATGACTGCTTATTGAAGAATTAAAAATAAATTTCTCAAAAATATTAGGAAATGACAAAAATGTACTTTGTTTTTAAAGCTAATTGTATGAAATAAGAATTTTTTTTTCAGTTGCATCAGATTATAAACTGATAATCCATATAAATAAAAAGTAACACCCGGTTTTATGATCACTTAGCCAGCTGGTGGCAGTTGTGTTTGCCTATTTGACCAGTGCAGACCAAGATCAGCCTGCACACCCTTTTTCAATAAGTGCCCCTGTAAACAGTTAATGGATTTGTCCAAATTGAAAGATGGACAAGTCCATTTAAGGTATTTAGCAGGCTAAGGGTTAAATGAAAGAAAAATGGTTAGAACTGAAAATAGCATCCTCACAAGTCCTTCAGCTTTCCTAGTCAGCAGAATTATTTAGTGGTGTGGATGAAAAGTGAATTCTAAGGTTTTTACCTGGCTCGTATTAAAAACACAATATGCCCTTAGTTTTGATAAACTTTTTGGCAAATGAAATACACATTATGTGCACAGTTTTAAAAGGATGCAGCCATGTTTTATTGAGGTTCCATAAATACATCTAACATTACTTTCTATTTCAGGTGGACATTTTTCAGATGTATATTCTGGAGTTCAAAGACAGATCAGGTTCCCCGCTGTACCACTGTGAACATTACATCGAAGGCAAATACATAAAGTACAACTCAAATTCTGGCTTTGTGGAGGAAAACATCCGATTCACCCCACAGGTGCGTTTATGTCTTGGTTATACAACTTGTGTAATTGCCTTACAGATATTCTGCACGTTTTCATGGAAGTTGGGGAAATTGGAGAAAGTTTTTGTGTATTGTACAGTTGTTTAATTACATGGCTGGTACGTGTTTTGAAGCATGCTGAAGTACTCTCAGACGATCTAGGGAGTCTGAAATGCTTGACAGTTTTAATACATGTCACTGACAACTTCCAGTACCTTTTTGCTGGTTATAATGAAGGGAAAATATTTTAACAAATGCCACATCAGTATAATTCTTCTGTCATTGTTTGGCATTTTCAGATGAAAGAGTAATGAATTATGGGGTAAAAGAAAATGTGTAGGAAGTCATTGGTTTTGAAATAAGTCTGGTTTGTTGTAGTCATATAGTTTTGAAGATTTTATTCTGATTTATTCAAAGATATGAAGAACTCACTTAAGACAGCATGGACTGGCAAGCTCTGGTTATAACTCTGAAACTCTGATTCAGTGGTCACAGAATGGCCCATTTTATTTATTGTTTTTAATTTTTATATTTTTACCCTTGTTCAACTCTACACCAGAGATAATGTCATAACACAAAATATCACTAAGTCATTGTGAAAATAATCCTGTTATTATTGTATGTGAAGTTACAGTAGTTTTGTACTGAATCCTTGATATGTTATGCTAAAAAGATTTTGATGTGATAGTTCGTCTTAGAGCAAATAATTCATAACAGTATTACATTATAAATATGACTGTTTATGATGGAGGATGATAAGAGTGCTTGTGTTTGTGAACAAAGCAACATTCTTGACTGGAATGTTATTTTTTATGACCCAGAGTTCATGGACATGTTTTGTTCTTTTTCACTGAGATGTGGTTGTCTGTCACATGGGGATATAGGTTTTTGTCAAATAGTGTCTGGGTTCTATTGATTCTTGGTAGTTTATGTGCCTTTTTTGATGGTAACATCAAGAATCATTTCTGATAATATTTTATGATATGTTGCAAGTCATGTAGGTAGACAGTCACAGTCAGATTATGTTTCAGTTTTGCAGTATGAGCAAGTAATTTCTATTTCGGGTATTATATCATGCTTTCATTTCCAGGGTATTTATTGTTAAAAAAATAAATAAATAAGAACATAAAGTATTCAGTTGCATTTAGTTTTTAAAAAAAAATCCTGTATCAGTGACATAGCTTACAGGTCCTATTATATTTCAGTGAAATTGTCCTCACTTGCATGAAATGGAAACATATGTCTTCATTATTACAGGCTTTCAGTCACTTTACCTTTGAGAGATCTGGCCATCAGTTGATCGTTGTTGATATCCAAGGAGTTGGTGACCTGTACACAGACCCACAGCTGCATACTGTCGATGGGAAAGAGTATGGGGATGGTAACCTTGGCCCTAAGGGTATGGCGTTGTTCTTTCACTCACACAGATGTAACGATATCTGTAGGAGTCTTGGACTGTCCGAATTTGATCTCTCTCTTAAAGAATCAGAAAGCCTGCAAGGAATTGAAAAAGCCAGGGTATGTATTGATTCATCTGACTACCTTGTTGTTAACCTTTGACCTATTGATGGTTTGTAGACAATTGTAAAGCCATTTGATTCTGAATGGGTCTAACTCATAAGATAACATATTGATAAGTTGTTTTAAAACTGAACATATGAATAAAATACTCACTGTGTACAAGGAACTGTACACAACTGAACTGTACCATTTTAGCTGTATTTCTGTAAAAGGTACTTTAATTACTTCCTTTCTGTTCAAACTTAGCATGTTGTGCTTATCATAATACATTTCTGAATTTAATTTAAGAATCTTAAATGTTATTTTGAAAAGCCAAGATATTAGCTGCACAGAGATTTAAAGTCAATTTTCATTACACCATGACAGTTGAAAATGACAATCTGATAGGGAGGGTGTGTTGTAGCTTGTCGTTACGTCAGCAAATTTTAATTCAGATCAGTTTGATATTATTCAGTGTCATGAAAACCATTAGTTAAAATTCTGATCATAATTGATTGTCATACTGTGTTTGGGAACAGATTATTCCAATAATCTGGAATAATTGATTGGAGTGCCGGTTGATTGGTTATTAGATTCTGAAATCCCTTTAGGCCAATGATATAATCTCGCTCAGTATTAATGGAACTGTTCTGATTCTGAGGAAAATGCTTAGCTAGGAAAATTAGGTCGTGCTTCGATTTGATATAAGAGTTTTTTAGTCGAGATCTGCTATACAGTATTATGAAAGAGCCAACCTATTGTAATTTGTATTGATTTGTACTTGCTTCATTTTCCTGAGTGTTTGTCGACTTTTTCCATGAAGATCTGAATCATATCTGTTTCTGTAAAAAGCATATAGCTGGAATCAGCTGTTTATGGATAGTTCATACGTGTAGGACATAATTCTTCTAATTTTATTTATTTGTTATTTATTTGATGGTTTTTTGTATCAGTTTGTTGAAGTAAGTTTCCGCAAGCAAATTTTAGAAGGCATACTGTCATACAAGTATCCTTCACTTTGTTTTCATTATCACCAAATCAATGAAAAAACATATATAATTTCTCTTATGTATTTGGGACGCAAAAAAAACATTAAAAGTTTCATATTTTGAAGCCCTTCTAGTTTTGATTTTATAATTAAGGAATAGGTGACAGTTTTCAGTAAGACTGAAAGAACTTCAGTTTTTCCCCGTGTGGATATATTGATTAAAGCACTTCATTAAAATATATTGCCACTTGTTTTCAGACACTAGTTGCACATACTATGGCAAGGGGAAACACAGAACTCTGCCTGACACCAAGTCCAGGTGAAGCCGTTGATGTCACTTTGTTGCTAAAACGACAGAGGTCATCATCGTCTAATGCTAGTGACTCTGGATTTGAAGGAGTTCTCTCCCCTCTTGAAGAGGAGCCAATGTCAGTTGGGTCTCCAGTCGTTGGCAGTCCACTTCCAAACTACATGCAAAGATCGAGGGTGCGATACATCAGCGAGTCAGAAAGCTCTGTTACATCACAGCAGGTGAGGAACGATAATTTTTATTTTGCAGAGTTCACAAGTATATTTGCATGCATCGGAATAGAACTGACTTGAAAATCAGTTGTCTGATGTCTGTACATGTCTGACACTTGGTTTGCTTCAATTCTTTAAGTTATTATTTGAATAGATAGACACTTATAGCCTGTCTTGAAATTATGAGTTAGAGCGGCAAAATTAGTTTTGATATTTGGCTTTTCTTATTACTTTTATATATAATTATTTCTACATATATTTTATATGATAACTGCATGAATGTCATATATCCAGGTTGTTTATAATACTTTGTACATGGTATGAAGTATGTACCTGGTGTAAAGTATGTTTTAGTTACTACAAACAGATTCTTGCATAAACTATCTGCATGCTAAGCAACAAATATAGATGATACAGTAAATTTTCTGTTCTGGGAAATTTCTACTTGATGATCTGCTGAAAAACAAAACCACAAAAGATTCTTAAATATAAATCTTTATAAAAAATAATCCAATTGCATTGATGTATCAGTGGTGAATATTGGCATTATGAAGTACTTTCAAAAACATAATCTAACAAAAGTATTCTGTCACTGAAATGTACAATGCAGGAGGTCAACTTCAACTGCCTTCAGTTGCTTTTAAAGACCTCTGGCTATATTGATCACATGCACACACATTAGTGTTTGGCACTGTGGCAATATTAATGTAGATTTAATGTATTCTATAATGGCTGTTTTAGGAGCTAAGATTGCATTTCAGGCTCGGCGAGGTTCATTTATCGCTCCAACGGTATGGGCAGTTTCCCTAACCATTAGTGTTGATACCATACTAAATAGTTTGTAAAGGATTGTTTGACACATGTAGGAAATTGATGACTAAAATGCCATGTTTTATTTTCCTTAAAAAAAAAAGTTGAAATATCTTTCATTTTCTACAGTATTAAATATGTTGAGTATAGTTAAAACATAAAAGGAAGGAAAAACTTCTGTTCATTGGGCTTCAGAGGTCTGAAAATTGTGGGGTTTTTGTTTTATTTTTGTCACAAACTAAAGTAAACAAAAAAATAAATGTAATAAAATGTGTCCTGTATCCTCTTTACAAACTAAACTTAGTCTAACATTCACCAAGTCAGTATAATCAGTTCAGTTGTCATTTTGATTGGGTGTGTTTCCATTGTGTGAAGTGACGAAGAAGTGATTGCATAATCTATTTTTTTTTTTTTCGATTATTGGTATGAAAAATCTTAAGGAAGAAGCAGCTCTAATGTTATACTCAGAATGAAGCCTGTACTCAGAATGAAGCCTGTACTCAGAATGAAGCAGTACATAGGTACAAGCATTCATCAGGTCTCGTGACAACCTTTCTGTGATCAGGTTAAGATGTATGCATCAGATTGTCACATTACATTTCCATGCTCTTGTAATCATTTTGTCTGTTGATCACATGACTTCTAAATTTTTTTATCTGTTCACACAATTTTTTTTTTTAAACAGTTATTGTAGGTTCTTGTTATCACGTTGATACAGCCATGAATTATCATATCACATGGTCACATGACTAATTTTCATCTTCATGGTCACATGACTTCATTCTCAGACTGTCACATAGTCGCATGATATTTGTTGAGTCTAAGTATGACAGAAAGTTAATGTTGACCTGTCCACAGAAATTCAGAAGTTTTATCATGCACTATTATTACATTTCTTTTAGGAAAAGAGTATATATTCTTTCACTCATTAGGCCTACATCACAAATCTTCCTGCAATGTATGATTCATTTTTTAATAATATTACTTATTTTTAGTAATATACACAAATTTAGTAAATATTATAGTAGACCGGTATATTTCAGCTATAGTTAATTCTTTTGAAAGTTTTTTTTAAATGTAACTGAAGGTAGTTCATTATCATAGGGTATATAATATATTATTGTATTGTATTGTGTATTACTACTTGTAAATGATTATTTATGATTATTTATCTGTGAAAGTTTCTTACATACTTTTGAACTTTTAATATTCTTAAATTATTAGCTTCGGTAAAATGGCCTACCTCTGATAATGTTAAGATTTGCAGTATAGCTGTCATAACATTAAAAAATAATAATATTGACCAAACCTAAAAGGCAACACTTGTTTTATTATCTTCATTTGTAAGTCATCATTGTCAGCCGTCTTCCGAATGCATGTTTGACACTCAGTGACAGGAGATTTGACCTCACTCGGATGTAATACTACATATACCTTTGCTTTGCATATTTAGTATAAAGGACCATATTGAGGGGTTAAAAGCTAAAAAGTTCTAGGTGATATGAAATTAAAAGCAGATAGAACTGTTTTACTGTCATTACTCAGTCCACAGATAACTTGTTGGACGAGAGTCTTCAGAACTGGCTATGGATCTCATTCTTGTAAAGAAAAATTCAGTTGCAATCTGGATGAAAGTTGTGCCAACAAATTTCCATCATGTTTTACATGCACAGTCCATTGTGATGGTTTTATTTTAATAATTAATCCATCTTGGCATGCAAAATTTCCAGTTTACAGAAACCTTATTTACTGGGAATGATTACCCATGGAAAACATATACAGAGCCCATACACATATCCTGTTTAATGTTTGCAGCTGCCGGTGTAAAATAATTCCAGTGATACTCATCAATAAATTCTCTCCTTCATTGCCAGAAAGAATTTAATAAATAGGCTTGTTTACAGACTTGATATAACTGAAACAGTCAGTATTGCCTTGTACAAGGTTAGGTAGCACCAGATACATTTTTGAAAAAAAAGTCGAAATGTAATTTGCTCGATTTTACTAATATTTGGCATATGCCAATTTCTGTGTCCTGTGAGAAACTGAATGATAATAACATTTATGTGGTTTTAGGATTAAACATGTTTTTCCTGTGTCAAAAACTGTGTTGAAACCTACCAATTGTTTAAATAATATTCTTTTTTTCACTGTAATGAATGTCCATAAGAGTTATGTTCCATGGAAAATAATTTTTAGTCACTAGTTAGTTGTCCTGATTTTACCAGAATTAGATTTAGTTTTTTTAAAGAAATCACTTTCTAGTCTTAGGAAACAATAACTCTGTCACCCGCCCTGTAATAAGAAAAATATGCACATTTTATTCTCATCACTATAGAAAATCTAGATTGTGTTCTAAGCTTCTCGTACACTTAAAGAAGTACTTATACAGAGTATAAAAATTACATTGATATTTTTGTCAGTGATTTAAGCATTCGATTTTAGAACTGTAGAAAAGGACTTCTCTCATAGTAACTAAATCAGGAAAATAAAGAAATTATGAAACTGTAGCCAGTGTAATACTATTCAGTGTACCCTTTTACTAAAAATTTAGGGGCCCCTGACATTAAATTAAAGCTCACATGTTTTGCATTCGATACAAACACTTAACTTATGTTTCATTAAATCCTTAAGCACTGATAATGAAATAGTCTCCCTTGATATTTATGAATAATATTGATTTTTCTTTGTTTACTACAGAGATAAAATAGCACTGTATTTTCTCTGATTTCCAAAAGTTTGTATTCAGCAGTCAGACCCCATTAAAAGCTTTTGTGTCTTTCTTAACTATTCTATTCTCGTTACACTTCACTTTTTTCTTCATTAAAAATCTGAATGAACTACATGTGTATTCCATATTTATAACTTACATAATTTTGCCTAATTTTTTTTTCAGTATAAAATCCAGATTAACTATGCATTGCTTACAGTTTCCATGAACTTAACTGCTTTCTTCATTAAATATCCAAATGAACTATTCCATACTTAAAATTAACATAATTTTGCCTATTTTCTGCATTTAAAATCCAAATAAACTATATATTGCTTAAAGTTTACTTGATATTGCCTATTTTCTTCATTTAAAATCAAGATAAACTATTACATAGTTATGATATACATTATCATGCCTATATATTCATGAAGAATTCAAAAGAACTGTACAGTAGTTATATTCTACATCTTCTTGCATATTTTCTCCAGTAAAACCAATCAAAAGTTATTATTATAGCTTGGTACTAGTTTAATAATCAATCCTGTTGTTTATTTCAGGAGGAAGATATCCGGAATTTCCAGTTGCAGATGCAACAGATGCAAAGACCTTCATGTGTAGCCCTTGAAAAAGATCTCCGAAAGATGAATTTCAACTCCCGAGTGAATGACTCAGCTTTAGGAAAGGTAGAAATACTTACATTATTTGTAACTTGTTAGCTAAGGAAGCTACAAAGTAACATTTTTTTCTCCAATGAAATTCATCATCAGTATCAGTAAAGCATGATTTGCAATTTCTGTAAAAGTTACTATGAAATAATTCCTGTCTAAGTCTGCAGTATTAAGACTACCCAAGGACAATTCAGATAAAACAAAGACAAAACAATGACTGCAGAGTTGGTCAGCAGACATTTTCTGTAACTTTCTCTTGCAAAGTGGCTGTTTAAAAAAATACCAGTATTTCTTGTTTACTTGGTTGCTTTCACTTTCAGTTTAAAAGTGACAGCTTTCACAAAATCAGCTGCATTTGTGTCATTAGAGAGAAATAACCTTTGAGATATCTTATCTCATAGATTTATTATTCAATATTGTATTCGCTTACATTGTATTTTAGAAAAAAAAATTGTCAGAATGCTTTATAAGTGTTACTAGAAGATTTTGATTTTAGAAAGGTCATTCGTACTTGAAGTAAGAGTGACATTTATTTTAACATTCAGGTGCACCATGAGTTGGCCAAGTACCATGAGGTAGGGAGATTCTGTGATAAGAAGGAGGAGAATATAGACTGGGAATCAGCCTTGTTCCATGAGGTACATGCTGCTGAGCTCGGCGAGTTAGAGGCTATACTGACACTAGCGAAACTCTACCTGGGGATGGAACGAGATGTTCTCATCAACTGTAAAGTTGTAAGTTTTCTTTATTGTTTGTAAATCTTGCAGTTTATTATCAATGAAGAAATATTCCAACAAGAGCTTAGTTTAGATACATTGAGGAGTCCCTTAAAAGGACATTAGAACAAGTAACGTTGATTCGCTACTCCTGCTACATTACAAATTCTTTAACTCTAAACAGTCATGATTTATTCAGTAATGTTTTGTTTTATTCTTGTACTGTTATAAAATTGAGTGATGTCTTCTAGTTAATGTAGGTGTTTTGTGTCATAATTGACATGAGTTTTAAACAAGTCCTCTGCTCTAAGGCAAACATGTGAACTAGAATTAGCATACACAGTAAAAAAATCTGTCTGATGCAAAAGACAAGCCAAGCCTGATGAATGAATGTTTTTTTCCAGGATGACGATGAAAACAACATTGACCTAGGTATGGACTATATGGTACAAGCAGCTGAAGCCGGTGATCGTAGTGCCATGATCTATGTCGCTAAGGCGTTTGAGACAGGGGCTGGGCTTGGAAAGAGAAGGTAAATCTTGAAACCTTTTCTGCAATCTTTCCATCTTGTCATATGTTTGCAGAAGAGTGATAACAGTAAATCAGAGATTAGAAAAAATATTAACACATCATACTGATTGGTAAAAAAACATAGTTGCTTTTCCTGAACAAATTGTAAGAACAAAATTATATAAAAAATTAGAAACAACCATAAATTCTGTCCAAGTGCTGTTGTTGTTTCATGCAAAAAATGAATCGAGACTGGCATCATAAATCTTAAGGATATGATGAATACATCCTTAAAATGTACTTAATATATACTAACAAAACATGAACGTCTGCAAGCAAATGCAGTGCTACTTGAATATTAACTGTGGGATATAACTAATGCTCTGTTGGATTTTACAGAGAGCTATCGTGGGAGGATGCCTTGTATTGGTACGATGAGTCATTGACCTCAGTGGATGAGAGTGATGAAGGTGGAGAGTATGACAGTACAATGTACGATCCACCCTACAGCATTATGGCAAGAATGGCAGAAATGTACCGCCAGGGTGGACATGGGCTTGAAAAAATGCCTGAAAGAGCAGGTTAGTGAATGAGTTAAGTTCTCATACCATAAGCTTTCTGATAAAAGTTAATTCATTTGAGAATTGTTGTCCTTAAATACTTTGTTGAGATTTGTGTTGGAGAAGTATTACAGTAGAATTAAAGTGAAGTTTGAAAATAGCATTTAGACTGTAAATGGTGCTTTTCTTTTGGTAATAATTACAACTACAGTTAAATGAAGTTGGACAACTTCAGATGCATTATCACACTGTAAAGAAAGCTTTGAAAAAAAAATATTCTTTTATTCAGAAGAAAAGAATGTTTAAGTTTCAAAATACAGTATCTTCTGACCATACAGTTGCAAGAGAAGTTAATTTTCACTAAAGAAATCGTTCTTTCAGCTGAGTATTATAACAAGGCAGCCGAACAGGCCATGGAGGCAATGAAGGGAAGGCTTGCAAGTAAATACTACGCTCTTGCTGAAGAGGCAGCGGCAGAAATAGAGGAGGAGGAGTAGGCCATTGGTAGTGAGAGATGACTGAGCGGCCATGTTGTGTTAGGTGGAGGAAATTTATTTCACACGGCTGCTATCAGAAGAATTTAGTTTATGTGATCAATCTTTCATTGTGATTTTTTGTAATTAACTGCAAAACAGAACTTGTTTGTTGTCTCAGAAATGCTTGTCTGTTATGGGAATGATGTAACTGAAGATGACAGTGAGTTGGACTGGAGAAAATTAAGTGAACTGGAGATAATTAAGGGACTGAGATAATGCATTATTTAAGGAAATGGAAAGAAATGATGGATTGATGGTGAAATGGAGATATTGGATTTTTTGGGTGATAAGAGAATTTGTTGACAGTGCTTTTGTTCTGTGAGCCAGCTGTATTAGTTTGGAGTTGCATAAAATTCTGGCAAAAGTAAAGTGAATTTTAGCAGTTCTGTAGTTCAGTGCAGAGATGATTGATTGAAGCTTATTTTAAGGCATTCATGCAAGACTCTCTGCTGCTTGGATTGAAGAATATAACTGCAAGCCACATTTTTAGAGAAATGTACAGATTGCAATGTATTTGTCTCAAACAGTGAAATGTTTGTACCAGTCCAAGGTTTCTGTAACACCTTGTTATCCAGATCTTTCTATGTTAGAAGATATTTAAGTAGAAAGCTGTGGGTTTTGTCAGTCAGTGAGAATAAAGCAGTATTTTGTCAAATTTTGCCCTATAAAAGTTAAATGCTTAAGAAAAGGTAATAGGTGCCTTTGCTAAGTAAAATTTACAATGCATGATTTTAGGGAATACATTGTGCACTGGCTTCATTTTTATATTGCTAGTTAGGTCTCACCAAGAATTGGATTGAGTGGTTTATATAATTAGGGGCCTAATATTCATTGAAATAGTAAGTGTTGATAGATCTGCAAAAATATTGCTGCTGTGAATGAAGAAACATTGATCTCAGATTTGTAATCCATTTAAACGGCCATGTGCAAAGTTAGATTTTCTATTTTTAGCTCACCTGAGCGAATGCTCAGGGTGAGCTATTGTGATCGCTGGATGTCCGTCGTCTGTCTGTTCACATTTGCCTTGTGTATGCGATAGAGGCTGTATTTGTGATTGGATCTTTATGAAACTTGGTCAGAATGTTTGTCTTGATGAAATCTAGGTTGGGATTGTATATGGGTCATCTGGGGTCAAAACTAGGTCACAGGGTCCAATCTAAGAAAAACCTTGTGTATGCGATAGAAGCTATATTTTTCATTGGATTTTCCTAATATTTTGTCAAAATGTTTGTCTTGATGAGATCTAGGTTGGGATTTTATATGGGTCATCTGGGGTCAAAAACTAGGTCACGGGGTCAAATCTTAGAAAAAGCTTGTGTATGCGATAGAAGCTGTATTTTTCATCCGATTTTCCTAATATTTGGTCAGAATGTTTGTCTTGATAAAATCTAGGTTGGGATTGTATATGGGTCATCTGGGTTCAAATACTAGGTCATTGTGTCAAATCTTAGAAAAACCTTGTGTATGCAATAGAAGCTGTATTTTCCATTGGATTTTCCTAATATTTGGTCAGAATGTTTGTCTTGATTAGATCTAGGTTGGTCAAAAAATAGGTCACAGGTCTTATTCTTAGAAGACCTCTTGTTCAGCTACAACTGTGTTACAATGAATCATTAAATTATTTTGCATCCAGATTAAATCTTTGACCATGGATGATCTTGGCCTTGACCTACTTACGTACTTCCTGATTTTTTTATGTTTCTGTGCAATGATTCTCAGGTGAGCGATATAGGGCCATCTTGGCCCTCTTGTTGTCTAATGCTAAGAACATTGTTTGGTAGATGTAATGTGATGTCTTGCATTTTTGGAAGTAGTAAAGTAAATTTTTTTTATCAAAGTTTAAGTTTGAAATGATATACACATCTTAAATTAGTTTGTGAAACAGCAATTTATTTGGTCATCATTTTAGGGAAGTGGGGAAAAAATTGCATTTTCAGTGATAAGAAAAAATTCAGGTTATTTTGCATGGTTATTAATATGAAAAAGAATATGGCAAAGGTTTCCTATTGCCTTGAGATAGTTAATAAAAAGCTGACTTTGAATAAATAACCTTATTTCTTTGGATTTTAAGAAAAAATAATATAGTTAAGATGTTATGTAAATTGTGATTTTATTGAAAATATAGGGCATATTAAGCATTTTTATACCTCTGTAGTTTAGTAAAAAATACTCGCAAGGGTCTTTCTGTACTTGTTCATCAAACTTGTATATAGTTGTTCATAAGTTTTTATTTTCTATGGTTGATGGTCATTTTTTTTTTGTATTTTCTATGGAGAAAGTTATACATTTTTGTTTCATGATATCCAATCTCTTATGAAGCTCATTCATATTTTGTTGTTTATATTTAGTTATAACTCTGTGTTATAATTGTCTAATACAGTGTGTTCTGGTTTTTTCTAATAGAAAGTTAATTTTCACTCACTTCAATAGAATTTAACAACCATTTTTGTCTAGTCATTATTTTTTTTTTTTTTTCTGGGGAAAAAAGGTACAAAGTTAGATTTTAAGAATTAAGTAGAAAAGCCATGTTAGACGTCTTTCTTCTTTTATGTCTTGAATAAAGTTACTGATGACATTTTCAAAATGTCAATTCTTGTCCTTTCCAACATACTAGAGAATAAAATCAGCTTTTTTTTTTTATCTCAGTCATAGATAATTTGAAAGTATTTACCACAAACATGTTCATTTTTGCTTCCATTTTCTGTACTTATATTAGTTTTTGTTTTGTTTTATTTTTAATGTTGTTTCATGACAATGTGATAATGAGAATATTTGCATAAATATTAACATGATAGACATTCAGGGAAATTGTGATATTTTTTATAAAGATTTGAATGAATTCAGGTGTGCCTGTTGTTTTGTAAATGTTGTGACGAAACAAACCCAGAAAACAAATTTTTTGTTTCCAGGCAACATTTTCATATTAAAATCATCGACATAGATATATTTTTATATATACACTTAATTTGATACTGAAAAAAATTAAGCTTTAAAACAGACACCAGTTGTACTGATAAAAGACAATATGATGTTGAATAAAAAAGTATACAGAAAATTAAATCAAACTTCTTTTGACAGATTTTTAAGTATGCTTTTTTAACACATAAAAATTTTGTTTGTTTATTAGAGTGTAATAACTTACTAGAGTGTAACGACTTTAACTAAGAATTTAACATCGTTAAAATTTTTTTACTGTGTTGATTTCTTATTTAATGTTTTTTAACATCTGTTACTTCCCTCTTAGTAGTTACGATTTATCATGTTTATGGTAATTTTAGTGTTATATGGTAATTTTAGTGTTTGCCTACAGTTTTAATGTTTGCAAAGAAAGTAAGCAGTTTAAATTTCAGATGAGTTATTCTTATACCATGAAATATGGTTAAGCAGTTTCAGTTAGTAGGCACAGAATCTGTGTATATATGCTATCAATGAAACAGGAATATAGTTTCCAGTGTGAAGATTGCTGAATTGTCTATATGTAGGCAGTTAAATTGGTAAAGAATAGTGTGTGTAACTGTGTATTGAGAAAACGGGAAGATCCTTGCATAGGTATTTTTAGGGAAGATGAACATAAAATTAAATGTTTAATTTGAAGTTTAGGTGATTGTGAATTTATATTTGTTATTCATGAAAATGTTTATGAAGAACTCTGCTACAGAAACCTAGATGTACAGCATTTCAAGTTAATGGTGTAAATTGTTTTGGCATTTTTATGTAATTAGATTTTTGCACTTAGTGTTTTTTTGTTGTCAGAATTTTTTTCTGTTTGAGTGTGCACTGGATGAGTTTTCCTGTGTTTTAATGTTTAGAAAAATTATTTGTGATTATTATTGTTGTACGGAAGCATATTTGTAAAAACTATATAATGTAAACTCAAAACCCATTACTCACCCAAGTCTGGCCATTTATGGATTTTATAACACGGTTGTATGCAGTGAAAATAATATTTTTCTCATGTATTGTGTTAACAATTCAGACGGGTTAAGACTTGTTTGTGGGAATGAATTAATCTGTGATGTACATGATGTGACAAAGCATTTTTGTGCAATTTGTACAGTTTGATGAAAGCTGTTGTAGCCCTCTGTCCACTTTGTACAATTTGTTGAAAGAAGCTGTAGCAATCTGTCTAGTTTGTACAATTAGTTGAAGGTTACTGTAAGCATAATGTGCAAATTGTACAGTTAGTTGAATGCTGCTGTAACATTCTGTGCAACTTGCATAGCTTTTTGAAGGCTGCTGTAAGCATAACATGCAAATTCTACAGTTAGTTGAATGTTGCTGTAGCACTTTGTACAATTCATTTAAAGCTGCTGTGAGCATAATGTGCATATTCTACAGTTAGTTGAAGGCTGCTGTAACATTCTGTGCAACTTGTACAGCTTGTTGAAGGCTGCTGTAATTAGTGCTGTATATAGTGCTGTAAGTTTTAACATTGTCCATGAGTTATTAGTTCAGGTCTTGTGTAAAACAACTTCAGTTAGCTTAGTTTTTAGTTAGTCAGTTTATTTAGAAGTTTTCCATATTGAGTTGTTTGTAATTGTATGTAAATATTTCGGATTCTTATCCATGACTACTACTTGTATATCTTGCTCTTTCATTCTGGGTACTTAATTTGATCTAACAGATTACGAAACAGCATTTCTAAACTCTGTGTAAAGCTTTTAGAAATGTTGGCTTAATTTTTAAAAGTTCTCGCAGTCTTTATTTCATCCAAAATAAAGAGAAAATGTTTATATTTAAGATGAATGAAAAATATCTACCGGTAGTAATGAATTACTCAAGACAAGCATCAAAAGATCTTCAATATTACACTCTCAAAGCAAGAACAATGTTTTATATTAATGTTACACATGTTTTCCTTCCATTCTGACTACCCTTAAATTTACAAATCCTGGTGATTTTTATTCCATGTGTCATAATATTCATCTGCTGATAAAAGTATCAGTGTTATTCAGATATGATCTGTAATTACAGTGGAAGAATATGCAACTCTTCCAAAATTACACTAAGTGTGCTTGTTATACAGTTGTCAGACCTAGGGATTTGAAAATTAACATTTTTTCAACAACAAAAAAAAGTCTTTAAGACTGTATTGGTTTCAGAAGATTTTGGACATAGATAAAATCTTATATTTTTATATGTTATTCAGGAAATTGCCACACCTCTATAGACTTCTTTATTAAATTTTGTCATTTTTTCAACATAAATCTTTTACACACAGGTATGGCTTCTTAATACAAGCTTGTGAATTTTAGTAAAAAAAAATTGATTTCTTCAGATTTAACTCCTGCTTGTATATCTGAATATCTCTTCTTCTTTTTTTCTTTTTTTTTTTTTTTTTGTTTGTTAAGATTTGGATTCTTGTATTGACTTGTATATTGTTATGTTTTTGTTTTGCCTTGAAGGTAAAATGCCTCAAAGGCTTTTATGTACTTATTATTAATCACTTTACCTGCTGTTCACTTTTATAATACCCATATGCTGATCCTGCAATTTAATTGCTTAACCGATTCTTATTATGCAAATATTAGTTTACTTTACCTTTTATGTGTATTACTAAGTGAATTTTATACTCTATTTTCAATTATTAATACATTGATTTTTAACTCGGTTGCAGATGATTTGTTGTAGATTTTTTTTTTGGCTGCTTTTGAATGCTTGTATCATTCCAGTTACTGTAAAACCAGCAATATTTAAGAGGTCAAAATTTAGTGACTCTTCAACTTTCATGTTGTTCATATGGTCAACAAAGGCCAGTAAAACTAGTACTGCCATGGTATACAATGATATAATTTTGAGTGTAAGTTTTTGAAAAATTTTCAGTCAAGTTTGGAGTAAAGTGAAAAATAAACGATTGCAAAAATTCCTGGTTTTACAGTATTGCTTATTTTTGCTCATAGTCTATTGCAGGCATCTTTTGTTACAGTTGAGGTAGACTCCTAACAGCATTTAAATGATGTTGTTTGATGAATATGTATTATTGAGCATTTGATGTGAAATATTTCTTTCCTCAGAACTTGAGAAAACATGTCATAATATTGAAGTGGTAATGTACAACATGAAGTGAATATCAGCTGAATTTTTTAACTGAAGAAAAACTGTTTAATCTCTTCTGTTAAGTGATAAAAATTCAGCTTATTCCAAATGAAAGATTGAATTAATTGTGTGGACTAGCTTTCTGAGAAATGTCAGTGGCTACAGTGGTTTTTGAATTTATTTTTAAAAATATGTTCTGAAACTAAGTGTATTTTGGTTTCATTTTCTTAAAATTGTTGAAAATACATAAACAATTTCACATGTGGATATAAATTCAGAACTTTTTTTTATTTTATGGGCTTTGGTTAATTTGGAGGTTTTCATGTGTAGTAGTAAATTTGAATACTTGAAGGTATTGAAATATAAAAAAAAAGAAAAAAGAAAAGAAATCATCAAAAAGAAAAACAAAGAAAAAAAGCTTTCTTTTTGCTTTGTAAATATGCATTTATATTTTCTTAATCTAATCTTGGTGGGTTTTCCAACTTTTTGACAAATAATATCTTTTTGTTCACCAGTTAAAATGCCTACCAATGTTGTAGTTTCATAGTTTAATGCTTGGGTATATTTGATAGCTGATTTTAACATGCTTGATAATAGATGATTTAGTCTTATATTACATTTGAATTACTCAAATGTATGCCTAAACCTGTGTACTACATAATGTATATATGTACTACATATAGATAGCTGCCTGCAAAAAGTGTTTATTCATGTATATTGATTTGCTTGATTACAATTTGGAATTTTCAATCATAAAACACATGTTAGTTTCAAGTATTTGGAAGGACCTGATATAAGGTCGAAAAGTGTTTGATGGGAATGACTATTTGGCTTTAAATAGGAGGGGACTGCACTGGTTAGTTCGACTATTTTGACTGGAAATTGACATTGTATTTTGTATTAGAAAAGTCACATTTTGTGGTCACGGAACTGCATTTGCTGAACTGATCTAATGATGATCATATCTTGGCATTATTTTGTTAACTTGTCAAATTACTGAGACTTTTTAATAAAGATATGTCTGAATTAACCCGTCTTAATTGCTTTTTATGTTTATTTTTATGCCTGTAACCCGGAAAAATCCACCTCCCCCGAGCTGGGTTTGAACTCGGCTACCTTCGATTATTAAGCAGACACTCTACCACATCGCCATAATAGCTAGCTGATAGGCAATGGAGTAGAAGTGCCGTATTAGACCTCTGCTACATGCCCATGAAGGGAGGCATATAATGGCCTTATATAGCTCGCTTGTGACTCATTGCTGAAGAACAGGTACAGAGACTGCCTTTTAAGACACATTAGTAGTGTAAATCGTTCAGTTCTATATTTTTCAAAATTATTAAAACATTAATATTTTACTATTTTCTTATTTATTACATAAGTTATAATAAAGCAGTGACTAAGAAATGGCATCCAATGGTCTGTCTGCCATCCAGCTCTGGTAGGAATTAAATTACACCGATATGGCGGAAACCGGTCTGTCTCTCAAATAGTTCACATATAGATGGTGGGAACTGTCCTATCTCTTTAGATTACTGTATCATAATATATAGGGTGTTAGTTTAAAGTGAATTTCTAATCGTAATTACAATTGGTGATTGGTTCATTTTTCATATAATATAATCATACGCATATCATTTTGGTGTAGGGTATCCATATTTAGTTACTGTCCGTATATATCTTCTACATGCAGTGTAATTGGGGGACAATTTAACACACCGCATGTAAAATTAGAGGATACCGACTAAAATAGTTAACTAAAGGGAGTATTCAGCGAATTAGGGGCAATTATTTGTGTACATTGAAAGTGGTTCTCGGGATCTATTATTATAGTAAGAGTTGTTGGTTATATACCAGTCCAATAGTTCATTGTTTAAGACAAGATACAACTGCAAGTGTGGGGCAAACCACTGTACTATACCAGTTCAAAATCCGTTCATAGTTCATGGCAGGACCATTCAAAGACATAGCAGAGTATTTAAAAGATGTAGATGAGGTTCTGAACGAGTCTGAGTTCCAGGAAATTATTTTGATAGCAGACAGCAAAGGAATATATTTGGAAGCAGAAATTGAAAAATTGAAGTTAAAAATATAAATGTTATGGTGCACAGCCAATCTGGAAGAAGGTCTTTACAGGGATTAGAAGAATTAAATATATTAGTATCAAAAATTAAAACACCGGAGAATAAGAAGAAAACTGCAATACTTTTCTGGTACTTTACATGTGACGTCACTAAGAAGATAGAAAGCCTCACCTACCAAAGGCACAAGAATAAGGAAGATTTGTTGACTGAGTTTGAATCCGTTTTTCAAAAAATCCGGGAAATAGCGAGGAGTAACGCAGATAAAAATTGGAATACTTAAAATCTCACGATTTTTACACAGACGTGGAATCAAGAACATGACGATCCACACTGGATCAATATAGATGATGTACCAATCCAACAAGAAGAAGACGATGTAAATGCAAGAATTCTGGAAGTGAATCTGACATTGGAGTACAGAGCACCAAAATTTATTTGTGACTTTGTCAAGTATCACAAGAAAAAGAACAAAATACCACGACAGAGCCTGCATGCAGATCTGATGATGACGGAAGTCGCCCATTAGGCCTAGTAGCTAGAAAGTGGTTGCTTAGATGTATTACACTAAACAAAATAAATTAAGGGTCAAGGACTTATGACAGCAGTTCTTAAAGATACACCTTTTTTACTTGCTGAAATTTATATCCAACAAAAATTCATTATATCTGTGACCAATTGCATGATCAATCCTCAAAGACAACCCCTATCAGTTTTAAAGTGTTTCAGACTTGGTGGATGGGGTAAACACAATGACTTATCATAAGAAATATGGACACCAGTTAAATTCTAGAAACGAGTATGACCCCTACGTGCTCGTATAACCTCCTTGACACGGGTCTGAAATCTGTGTATCAGCCTTTTGATGTCCCTTTGTTGTATGAGACCCCATTCCTCAGTAAGGACTGTAGCCAGCTCATTTCTGGTTGACGGCTGACGTTGTCGTGCGAAAGCGCTGCAGCATGTCCCAGGCATGTTCTATAGGGTTCATGTCTGGAGACCTAGCTGGCCATTCCATACGTTCAACACCTTGGTCGTCAAGGTACTGCATGACGATTCTCGCACAGTGAGCTGTAGCATTGTCGTCCATTAACACGAATTCCTGGCCGATTGCACCAGCATATCGAATGACGTGAGGTCGGAGAATCTCGTCAATATAACGTCTAGCAGTAACTGTGCCGTTAACAAACACGTGAAGGTCTGTACGCCCGTCGTAAGAAATGCCCGCCCAAACATTAACAGAGCCACTACTTAACTTGTCATGTTTGGATATGCAACACTAGCTAGAGCGCTCATTTCGCTGACGCCATACATATCGACGTCGATCACGGACAAAATTTGGACTCGTCAGTGAATGGCACATTACAAAAGTGCCTGAGTTGCCAATTAACATGATCTCTGGCAAACTCCAGACGGACCGGCGGTGTCTTGGCGTTAAAGGAGGACGGCGAGCACGTAAATAAGCGTCGTGAAATCTGTTGCGATATGTTTGTGCCGAACACTGGAAGCAGTTTGGACGTCTCTATTTAGAGCAACAGCCGAGTCAAACCTATGGCGTTTTGCCAGGACAACGATGGCAGATGTTCCCGAGCAGATGTTGACCTTGAGGTCCACTCTGAGGACGTCTGGCGACGGCGCCTGTGTCCAGATACTTTTGCCAAAGTCGTTGGATTACACTTTGGCTAACACCATGCTCATTGGCCACCTCGCGCTGCGTTTGCCCAGCCAGCAGACGACCGACCGCTCTGGCTGCCTCAGCCTCCGCCATGTGTCTTCTACGCATCAGAGATTCTTCACACTAATCAGTTCTATAGTGGAACAGATGATTCGAATCAAAAATTCAAATTAAAACCTGCTCATGTCACGTTGACTTTATTCTACACATTTGATTTTCACTTGATTTTGAGGGGTGGGTGTATTTGCACGGACCTGCACGGGATAACTGAGCTGTTACGGGTAGATAAACATATATATACAAGTAGTGGTGTGTCTAAAGCAAACCACAATTTAACTTTTACATATGAACATTTTTGCATTAAAAAAATCTATGAACCTAAGTCTTGACACTTAATTTATTTTGTTGAGTGTACTTCAATAATCATCATGAATAAATAAAGAATCGAATTTAATACTTAGTATCATATTTAGTTCTTAAGAATAACGGTATCACTGAAATAACACAATGGCAAGAACTGGCTTGTCCTGTGTTTTTACACACCCACGACAACATGTTTGTGTGTGTGGAAGGGGTATACTGGAATCGCTTTGTCGCGTTGGTTAGTCGGTCCGTCTCCACCTTTTTCGTTCAATAAATCATATACTAATGGAAGAATTTTCTTCAAAGTTTTCTTTTATTTCAACCTCAATATGGGAATGTGCAGAACCCATGTTGCCCTTGTTTCCGGTCAAGGTCAATGTCACAACGGAAGGTCAGTTAATTTTCGTGTTCACTCTGTAAATCCTATACCCCTTGAAGAGTTTTCTTCAAACTTGACTCAAATGTTTACCTCATGATAGCGATATGCAAAACCCATATTGACCTTGTACCAGCTGAAGGTCAAGGTCACATTTGAAGATAAAATTTTAACAATGAATAATAAGACAAGGATTTTCTTCTTACTTTGCTCAAATCCATAACCCATATTGCCCTTGTGTCAGCGCAAGGTCAAGGTCACACTAGAAGGTCAAATATCTGACTTTTAACAAAAGAAAATGTGTCTTGTCTGCTCTGTAAATTCTTTATCCATTGAAGGATTTTGTTCTTACTCGGCTCAAATATTCAACTCAGCAAGGCAATGTGCAGAACCCATGCTGCCCTTGTGTCAGGTAAAGGTCAAGATCACATTGGAAGGTCAGACAACTTTCGTGTCCGCTCTGTAAATCCTATACCCCCTGAAGAGTTTTCTTCAAATTTGGCTCAAATGTTCACCTAATGGTAGCGATAGTTTTAGACATTATTGATACCATGTGTATTTCTAGGAATCAGATTTTATTGCTTTCTGTCTGAGAATTGAATTGTCTCTGTATTGTGTCGTTGGCTCAAGTGTTCACTTTATGATAGCGATATGCAGAACCCATGTTGACCTTGTACCATTTCAAGGTCAAGGTCACACTTGAAGGTCACATTTTTAACAATGAATTATAAGACAAGGATTTTCAAGTTTTTTAAAGTTTTATCTACTTGCTTTTTTCATCTTTTCATATTTATTTTCTTGGCTGCCATATTTCATGTTGAAACTAAAGCTTCAAGCCTTGGTATTGTAACACCAGTCAGTACCTGTCAGATGCAGTATTTTTTATGAGTTTAATCTGTCTGCATTTACTTTGTTTATTTTCTTGAACGCCATTGTAAGATGAAATTAAAGGTTCATGCTATAAAAATCAACCTTGAGGCAGAAGGTATGATTTTTTTACCACTTCATTATACTCCAGGGCTAGTGAGTTACGATACACCTGATTGTAAATATGAAAAACTTTATTGTAACTTTCTTGTAAATGTTTCTGACTGGCAGTACATTCCTTTATCTGTATTATACTGAAACTAAAAGTTTATCCTGAATCAGGAAAGGAGTGGTATAAAATATTTATTCAAGAGTTGCAGAGTTTTTCATTCCAAGATCAGCCCAAAACCCGATTTTTTGGGGGGCAAAATATAGGCACACTATTTTATCTTTGTTAAGGAACAAGGGTGTTAAGGTTGTTGTGGGCTTACTCCATGAACTCTGAAACATTACCTCATCCGAGGTGTCACAGCTGCAAAGAAAAGTAAAATGATTGTTTATCACCTTACATGCATGCAGTCTCCTCGCAGTGACCTCCCTTTCGTTCTCCGGAAAAGATTTTACTGGAAGGGAAGTAACTGCTGCGTGGAGTTTGACATGCACACTGTCTGGCATTTGTTACAGATTCCCTGTGGCACATCCTTCCCCCACACCCATCCAACTGTTTCCCAAAAAGAACTTGTTTCCCTAACATGTTAAATAACTCAGGGTGCAGCTGTGCCCCTTTTCTTGAAAGCAGACAAGTTATGTTCTTTATGTGTTTAATCACAAAGGCTACATTCATGTCCCCTAACTTAACTATACTGGTTGGAGGTATGACCTTTTTATGAAAGCAGGCAAGTTGAAGCAAGGTCATTTTACCTGATAATCGCACTGGCTACAATTTTGTCTCCCATAACTTTTTAAACTGCGCAGGCTTCAGTTATCGGTCCAACACAGTTTAAAAATATGCTCCATTACCTGATAAATACCTAGGTTGTAGTTCCACTACACAAGCTTCATTTGTCCCACCTTACGTGGGAAGTCACACAGATTGCAGTTGTTCCCCTTTACTAGTTAAAGCACAAGGGTTAAAATTATTTCCCTTTTCCTGTTGTCACACAGGTTGCAGTTGTTTATCTTCGCGTGTTAACTCACACAGGTTGTATTTGTTCCCCTTTACCTGTTAAGTCAGGCAGGTTGGAGTTCTTCTCATTTCCTTGTTAAGTAACATAGGTTGAATTTGTTCCATCTTACCTGTTAAGTCACATAGGTTGCAGTTGTTTCCATTACCTGTTAAGTTACATCACACAGGTTGCAGTCGTTCCACTTTACCTGTAAAATGACACAGGTTGCAGTTGTTCCCCTTTTCCTGTTAAGTCACATAGGTTGCAGTTGTTTCCATTTACCTGTTAAGTCAAAAGAGTTGTTCATCTTTACTTGTTAAGTCACAGAGGTTGCAGTTGTTCCCCTTTGTCTTTTTAGTTAAACAGGTTGCAGTTGTTCCCCTTTACCTGTTTATTCACATAGGTTGCAGTTTGTTCCCCTTTACATGTTTAGTCGCAGAAGTTGCAGTTCTTCCCCTTTACATGTTTAGTCAAATAGGTTACAGTTCTTCTTATTTACCTGTTTAATCACACAGGTTGCAGTTGTTCCCCTTTACCTGTTTAGTCATATAGGTTGCAGTTCTTCCCCATTGCTGGTTAAGTCACAAGGGTTGCAGTTGTTCTTGTTCACTCGTTAACTCACACAGTTTGTAGTTGTTCCTCTTTACTGTTTTAGTCACATAGGTTGCAGTTGTCCTTTTTCAGCCGTTAAGTCACACAGTTTGTAGTTGTTCCCCTTCACCCTTTTAGTCACACAGGTTGAAAGTGTTCCCCTTAACCTGTTAAGTCAGTTTGTAGTTGTTCCCCTTCACCATTTTAGTCACACATGTTGCAGTAGTTCCTTTTTACCTGTAAAGTCACATAAGTTGTATTTGTTCCCCTTTACCGTTTTAGTCAATAGGTTGCAGTTGTTCCCCATTATCTGCTAAGTCACACAGGTTGTATTTGTTCCCTTTAATCTCTTTTTGTCAGACATGTTGCAGTTGTTCCTCTTTGCCTGTTTAATCACACAGGTTTGTGTTTGTTCCTTTTTACAGTTATAGTCACACAGGTTACAGTTGCTTTCTAACCTGCTAAGTCAAAAAGGTTGTATATGTTTCCCTTTACCTGTTAATTCATACAGGCTGCTGTTTTTCCCCTTTACCTGTTAAGTCACTGAGGTTGCAGTTGTTCCACTTCACCTGTAAAGTCATAAAAGTTGTTTATGTTCCCCTTTACCTGTTAAGTCACACAGGCTGTATTTGTTCCCCTTTTAGTTACACAGGTTGCAGTTTTTCCTTTTCACTTGTTAAGTCACATAGACTGTATTTGTTACCCTTTACCGTTTTAGTCACAAAGGTGGCAGTTGTTCCCCTTCACTTGTTAAGTCATACAGGTTGCAGTTGTTCCCCTTTTACTTTTTTAGTCACACAGGTTGCAGTTGTTCGTTTTCGCCTGTTAAGTCACACAGGTTGTATTCGTTCCCTTTTGCCTTTTTAATTACACAGGTTGCAGTTGTTTTCTTATCTTGTTAGTCAAAAAGGTTGTAATTATTCCCCTTTACCTGTTAAGTCATAGGTTGCTTTTATTTCCCTTTACCTGTTAATTCACACAGGTTGCCGTGTTTCCCCTTTACCAGTTAAGTCTCACAGGTTGCATTTTTTCTTCTTTACTTGCTTAGTAACACTAGTTGTTTTGTTCCACTTTACCTGTTTTGTTAAACAGGTTACAGTTGTTCTCCTTTACCTGTTAAGTCAAAATGAAGGCAGTGGTGTGCTTTTGTCAGGAAAAGTAGATACATGTGCAAAAACAAACTAAAATTTAAAGAAAATAGCTCTTGTTTTCTGTGTGAGCTCGAAAATTATTTCACGAGTGAGCATCAGATTAAATATTTTCACGAGTGGCGTAACCACGAGTGAAAATATAAAAATCTGATGCTCTCGAGTGAAATATTATAGAAATGTCAACATCAGCAATAAAATATATTCTTGTGCGTTTTGGATTTTGAAATGTCCGCCATATTGTTTTTGTGTCAGTGAATTTGTAAAACTACAGTTTAATGGGATAATTTGACGTTTTCGTGTTTTTCTGGATTACTTAAGTGAAGTTGCGTGTTTTGTGATTAATTTAATCACAGGAATCAGAAGTTTAAACAAGTTGGAGGAACTCGTAGATAATTTGAGGCATATCTAGGAAAAACGACGGGAATGCAACGCCGTTTTCGGGCACCTTTCGAAAACACTATTTATGTATGATCTTACACGGAAAACGGTGCATGTGGTAAGTATAATGTCTGTGCTCAATTAATGCATCGAAATCCAATGTAATTGTTATCGTTTAATACTCTTCCTGACGATTTTTAAATGTTTTCCATGACGTGTTGTTGTTGTAGACGGCTAATCATCTGTTTCAGAACGACACATACGTGTATGGCACGCCAATTGTCCAATTATTACGTGAACCTATGTTTACGGTCGAAAAACTAGGATTTACGGTTGATAAACCAGGTTTTTCAAACATAAAACCTAGTTTTTCGAATATTAACTTATATTTTCGAGCGAAATCATGGGTTAATGTCGTAAACCGTAGTTTACGCTCGTAAACCATAGATCACATTTGAAAACACAAGTTTACGGTCGAAAATATAGGTTACGTTTGTAAACTATCTTTTACGAGCGTAAACCGGGGTTCACGAGCGTAACAATAAGATAGTGTCCGTAAACATAGGATAACGGTTGAAATCCGTTGTTTAATTGAAAAACATAGTTTATCAATCGTAAACTAAGGTTTACATTCGATATTTAGGATTATGAAATCAAACTTGAATTTCGAGCGTTAACATGTGTTTACGATCGAGAACCTATGTTTTCAAGCGTGAACCTACATTTACGGCCGTGAACCCATGTTTACGATCGTGATCATAGGTTAATGACTGGCTATCATATTTTTTCAAGCGAAAACATGGGATAACGTCGAGAACCATAGTTCACGCTCGTAAATGTACATTCACGTTCGTAAACCTAAGTTACAATTGTTTCGAAAAACCTAGTTTATCGAACGTAAATATAGGTTCAGAAGCGTAATCTACTGTTAACGACGGTTATCCTATATTTACGCTCGTAATTATAGGATAAAATTCGAAAAACCAGGTTTTACGATTGAACAACCTGTTTTATCGATCGTAAATCCTAGATTAACGGGCGTAAACATAGGTTCACGCTATTTTGAACAGTTGACTTCCCTTGAAATATATTTTACGGAATTTAACCAGTGTTTTTCGAGCAAAAACGTAGGATAACGGTCGTGAACCATAGTTTACGGACGTGAACCTAGGTTTACGTTTGATAAACTAAGTTACTGAGAAAAAATATGAATTTACGAACGTAAATATAGGTTAACAGTCGTAAACCTATGTTCACGGTCGCAAACCCAAGTTTACGGTGGTAATCTTAGGATAACGAACGAAATTATAATATTATTTGAGAAACCTAGTTTATCGAACGTAAACATAAGATCACGAGAGTAAACTACGGTTTACGGCCGTTATCTTATGTTTACGCTCGAAAATAGAGGTTAAAAATCGAAAAACTAGGTTTTACGTTTGAAAAACCTAGATTATCGACCGTAAATCCTAGTTTTACGAGCGTAAACATAGGTTCACGTAATAATTGGACAATTGGCGTGCCATATACGTGTTAATATACGGTCTCTTGTTTTTATCAAATTTTCAGCGCGGAAACTAGATTTATTGCTTTTCATCCCAATTTAAAGGTGCGATCGCATTAAAACAACTTACAGCTGTAATAAAAAGCATAATATGTATACTCAATAAATGATAAATTGTCCAATTCAAATTATGAATCATTATCAAAATCTTAGGTATTAGCCTAAAAGTCCAGATTCTGTTTACTTTTACAATTTAAACCTTTTTGAAGTTGTTAACAGACGGCATTTTGTTGTTGTTTGTTTACCTACATTGGTTGCAAATAACAAAGGGAAGTGACTGTGTAGATAAGTGAATAGGGTGCATTTTGGGGGAAAAAGTAGTACGGCATTTCACTGCTCAAAATTTATCTATATTGGTTTATTTTTGTCTGTATGCTTTGATTTGTATATTTAAGGAATAAAGGGGTGAAGCTCAATTTAGGTATTACTTATGAGTTATGGGATACACCATCAGCTGAAGTAACACAGCTACAGCGAGTTGCAAGCAATGTTTAAAGCATTTCTATAACGCAAGAGTTAATTATTAAAGTTATCATTTCAGCTTGATTAGAAAAGAAACCAAAGTAATTTGGTTTTAAGCTGTTGAAATATATAAGAATGAATGGATTTCTTTGTGTACTTCCGCAAAATGTGATTTAAAACTTTTTCCATCCAAACATAGATCTGACAGTGAACTGTTTTTAGGTTTTTTTTGCCTTTCAAAAATTTTGAATATTTTGTACTTCAATGTATTTTTTAAAAAAACCATTCCACTAAATATTAATACTTTATCAGTATATTTAGCCTTAAACATTTTATGATCCATATTAAATGTTTAGAACAGTTTTTGTACATTTCAGTTAATGACTTGCTTTTGATATTATATTATGCTTTGTTTAGGTATTTTTGAAACACAAGTATGTAATATTTTTTTTAAACAACAATCTTTAGTACTTTTCAATACAATCTCTCAATAATGTACCATTTTAAGCTTTTAAGTGAAAACACTTGTCTTTGAATTTTGTTTATGTAATCCAGCTTAAATGCGAAGAGGTTTGTTTACTTTTAAACGCTGTATATTTCCATTGGTACAGACCGACGGAGTTTGTTTCTTTCAGTGTTTTACAGTAGTTGAAAGATACGAGGAGATTACAACCACCAAGATGAGGACATTGTAGACTATCTTTGTTGAAAATATGTACTGAAACATCATGATCAGAGAAAGCATTGTCTTCATATTTAGCAGGAAGGCACTGTAAAAATTCATAATCTTTCAGCTTCACTAGAAAATTATCAGTTATAAAAACCTGTCAAAAAGTAAGATAATTCCAAAATAAAAAAGATATAAACTAGTGCTAACACTGAATGTGATTTGTACCCCTACAGTGCCGCCTTGTCACAGGAAAAGGGGAAATAAAATTGAAAAAAATTTCATGTACATCTACGCTTATTGGTGAACATGCACACCTAGTTTCAAATTGATAGTCCTAGAAATTTGGAAGTAGTTGACGTCACCGCACAGCAGGCACATTTCATGCATTTCATGCATGTCTACACTTATTGCTAATAATGCACACCAAGTTTCAGATCGACAGTCCTAGAGATATGGAGGAAATCAAATTTCTGCAAATGGAACGCCCAACAGAAAGATGACTCCTTTGACAAATGTAGTTCACCATGAACATGTACGTGAATGACTCAACTCTGTCAAATGTAGTTCACTTAAACATATACGTAAATGACCCAACTCTGTCAAATGTAGTTCAGCATAAAAATGTCAGTAAATGAACATGTGCATGAATGACTCAACTCTGTCAAATGTAGTTCACTATGTGCATATACGTGAATGTCCAAACTCTGTCAAATGTAGTTCACCATAAAAAGGCAACTAAATGACCCAACTCTGTCAATAGTAGTTCACCATGAAAATGTCACTAAATGACGCAACTCTGTCAAGTGTAGTTCACCATGAAAATGTCACTAAATGACTCAACTCTGTCAAGTGTAGTTCACCATGAAAATGTCACTAAATGACTCAACTCTGTCAAGTGTAGTTCATTATCAACATAAACGTAAATTACCCAACTCTGTCAAGTGTAGTTCATCATGATGATGTCAGTAAATGATTCAACTCTGTCAAGTGTAGTTCACTACGACAATGTCACTAAATGACTCAACTCTGTCAAGTGTAGTTACCATGAAAATGTCAGTAAATGACTCAGCTCTGTCAAGTGTAGTTCACCATGAAAATGTCAGTAAATGATTCAACTCTGTCAAGTGTAGTTCACCATGAAAATGTCACTAAATGACTCAACTCTGTCAAGTGTAGTTCACCATGAAAATGTCAGTAAATGATTCAACTCTGTCAAGTGTAGTTCACCATGAAAATGTCAGTAAATGACTCAGCTCTGTCAAATGTAGTTCACAATAAACATGTATGCGAATGACCCAACCCTGTGAAATTTTGTTTACCATGAACATGTCAATAAATGACTCAACTCTGTCAAGTGTAGTTCACTATGAAAATGTACGTGCATGACCCAAATCTGTTAAATGAAGTTCACTATGAACATGTACGTGCATGACCCAAATCTGTCAAATGTAGTCCACTATGAAAATGTACGTGTATGACCCAAATCTGTCAAATGAAGTTCACTATGAACATATACGTGCATGATCCAAATCTGTCAAATGAAGTTCACTATGAACATGTACGTGCATGACCCAAATCTGTCAAATGAAGTTCACTATGAACATGTACGTGCATGACCCAAATCTGTCAAATAAAGTTCACTTTAACCATGTCACTAAATGACTCAACTTTGACAAATGTAGTTCACCATGAACATGTACGTGAATGACTCAACTCTGTCAAATGTAGTTCACTTAAACATATACGTAAATGACCCAACTCTGTCAAATGTAGTTCAGCATAAAAATGTCAGTAAATGAACATGTGCATGAATGACTCAACTCTGTCAAATGTAGTTCACTATGTGCATATACGTGAATGTCCAAACTCTGTCAAATGTAGTTCACCATAAAAAGGCAACTAAATGACCCAACTCTGTCAAATGTAGTTCACCATGAACATGTCAGAAAATGACCCAACTCGGTCAAATGAAGTTCACCATGAAAATTTCACTAAATGACTCAACTCTGTCAAGTGTAATTCAACATGAAAATGCCACTAAATAACTCAACTCTGTCAAATGAAGTTCATGATGAACATGTACATGAATGACCCAACTCTGTCAAGTGTAGTTCATCATTAAAATGTCATTAAATGACTCAACTCTGTCAAATGTAGTTCACCATGAAAATCTCACTAAATGACCCAACTCTGTTAAATGTAGTTCACCATGAACATGTCAGAAAATGACCCAAGTCTGTCAAATGAAGTTAAATACGAACTTGTACGTAAATGACCCAACTCTGTTAAATGTAGTTCACTATGAACATGTTCCTGAATGACACAACTCTATCAAGTGTACTTCACTATAAACATGTACGTGAATGACCCAACTCTGACAAAATTGGTTCACTATGTACATGTACGTGAATAACACAACTCTGTCAATAGTAGTTCATAATGAAAATGTTAGTAAATGACTCAGCTCTGTCAAGTGTAGTTCACTATGAATATGTACGTGTATTAATTACCACTGTCAAGTGTAGTCCAGTATGAACATGTCCGTAAATGATTCAACTATGTCAAATGTAGTTCAGTCAGAACGAGCACGTGTGAATGACTCATACATGTCAAATGTAGTTCACCATGAACATGATCAATGAAGTAATCAAATCTGTCACTATGAACATGTACGTGTATGAATTGACCCTGTCAAGTGTAGTTTACTGTGAACGAGTACGTGAATGACTCAAGCTTGTCAAATGTAGTTGACCATAAACATGATCAGTAAATGACACCATTCTTTCATGTATAGTTCACTATGAACATGTACGTGAATGACCCAACACTGTCAAATGTAGTTCACTATAAAAATTTCAGTGATTGACTCAACTCTGTAAAGTATAGTTCACAATGATGGGGTCGGTAAATAATTCAATTCTGCCAATAGTAGTTCAAAATAACTCAGCTCTGTAAAATGTAGCTCACTATGAACATGTACGTGAATGACCCAAGTCTGTCAAATGAAGTTAACTACGAACTTGTACGTGAATGACCCAACTCTGTTAAATGTAGTTCACTATGAACATGTTCCTGAATGACACAACTCTATCAACTGTACTTCACTATAAACATGTACGTGAATGACCCAACTCTGACAAAATTGGTTCAGTATGTACATGTACGTGAATAACACAACTCTGTCAAATGAAGTTCTCTTTGAACATGTACGTGAATGACCCAACTCTGTCAATAGTAGTTCATAATGAAAATGTCAGTAAATGACTCAGCTCTGTCAAGTGTAGTTCCCTATGAATATGTACGTGTATTAATTACCACTGTCAAGTGTAGTTCAGTATGAACATGTCCGTAAATGATTCAACTATGTCAAATGTAGTTCAGTCAGAACGAGCACGTGTGAATGACTCATACATGTCAAATGTAGTTCACCATGAACATGATCAATGAAGTAATCAAATCTGTCACTATGAACATGCACGTGTATGAATTGACCCTGTCAAGTGTAGTTTACTGTGAACGAGTACGTGAATGACTCAAGCTTGTCAAATGTAGTTGACCATAAACATGATCAGTAAATGACACCATTCTTTCATGTATAGTTCACTATGAACATGTACGTGAATGACCCAACACTGTCAAATGTAGTTCACCATAAAAAATTCATTAATTGACTCAACTCTGTAAAGTAAAGTTCACAATGATGGGGTCGGTAAATAATTCAATTCTGCCAATAGTAGTTCAAAATAACTCAGCTCTGTAAAATGTAGCTCACTATGAACATGTACGTGAATGACCCAACTCTGTCAATAGTAGTTCACTATGAACATGAAAGTAAATGATTCAACTCTGTCATTAATAGTTCACCAGGAACTAAATGACTCAACTCTGTCAAGTATAGTTCACTATGAACATGTACGTGGCTTACTCAACTCTGTCAGATATGGTTCACCAAGAACATGTTATAAAATGACTCAACACTTTCAACTGTAGTTCACTCTAACGATGTCAGTAAATGAATCAACACTGTCAATAGTATTTCACTATGAACATGTCGGTAAAATATTAAACTCTGTCAGTATAAGTTCACCATGAACATGTCAGTAAATTTTTGAAATCTTTCAAAAGTAGTTTACAATGAAATGATCAGTAAATGACTCAACTCTGTCAAGTATAGTTCACTATGAACATGTACGTGACTTACTCAACTCTGTCAAATATGGTTCACCAAGAACATGTCAGAAAATGACTCAAATCTTTCAAAAGAAGTTCACAATGAACATGTACGTAAATGACTAAACTCTGTCAAATGTAGTTCAACATAAACATGTACCTGAATAACCAAATCCTGTCAATAGTAGTTCACCATGAAAATGTCAGTAAATGACTCAACTCTGTCAAATGTAGTTCACTATACATGTCAGTAAATGACTAAACTTTGTCAAATGTAGTTCACTATAACCATGTCAGTAAATGACTCAACTCTGTCAAATGCAGTTCACCATGACCATGTACGTGAACGACTCAACTCTGACAAAATTAGTTCACTATGTACATTTACGTGAATGACAAAACCCTGTCAAATGCAGTTAACTATGAGCATGTACGTGAAGGACCCAACTCTGTCAAATGTAATTTATGCTACTTACAAACTTCTTGAATGTATGAATCAATGTTATCTTTTTGGTTTGTAAGAGAGATCCTGGGACGTTATTTTAAGTGGATGAATTTAAGCCTGACATGTAACCTTCAATGTTGTTATCCATGTACTTGTCTTCATCATTATTTTCCTAAAATAAATTTCTATGATTGGAAATATGCAAAGAATTGATAAGTTTTCTTGCTATTAGATATATTTACAACTAAAGTTGCCATGCCATTAGATATACCCACAGCTGAAGTCAGTACCGATTGCCAATATTAACAACGCCCCCAAAGTTCATAAGTCTGGTGTTACTGATTTGATCGGAATAAACTTTGTGCTGGCAAAGTCCCGTACTGATGATATAATCTAAAGAAAATTAATCAAAGGACTATATCTCTGGTTTCAATGATACATGTCACTGAATCTGGATTACTGAACAAACTTTGTGCCAGCACCGTTCCATCCCGGTGATACATATTTGTTTTGAATGTCATTTAAATTTCCTTCTTTGGTAACTGAGACCGGACGAAATGGACGGACGGAAAGATGGACGGACAGACAACGTGAAAACAGTATCACCCCACCTACGACGTGGGATAAGTATATAGTAGGATTTACAAACACATTGTCCTAAGATTAGAAGGCACAAAAACATACCCGTCCATCAAACCCGCGCAAAAGCACGCCGAGGAAGAAAGCTTGAATCCGTGATTGCAAAATTGAAATATCCATTTCACAACCGTTTAACCGTTTACTCTACTATAATACTATGTAACATGCTTATTACATATCCACTTTCTTAATCTAAAATCATGCCAATTCCTGTCTAAAAGTAACTTGTTGCAAAACTAGGTCGTTTTCCCAGCTTAAGGCCAACTTGAGAGCCTGACCATACGACTTTAACACTTAAGCACCACACAAGTTGCCCATTGTGCGCCAAAGTCAGAGAATCTGACTCTCGATCTTGAGATCGCTAGCTCGAATTCCATCAAAGATGAAAGTCTTCAGTACCTTAGCATTTTTTGTAGTTTGTCTTAGTAATTTTCTGCACCTGATGAAAGTTTACATTTTCTTCCCAAATTTCTTGTCAGCGTCGTCTTTTTTCTTTGCCAGATTTTGGTTCTCTTGAGACCATTTCCCTCATTTCCGTGCGTATAAAACTGTATGAATGAATATGTAAAATGAAACGACCTACTTTAAATAGTTACGCAGACATGAATAACAGAGACTTAAAGTATATTGTCTTAAGTAACAATGTGGAGGTCATAACTAAAATTTTAGAACCTAGAAAAAATCCCATTCCAAAAACAAGCATGTGCTAAGTGAACTTTTTAATCAGGCTGCACGTTTTATGTGTATACAAAATCAACGAGGAAAATTTATGTTACAACTGTATAGGGCTTAAATTTGTCATATCTAGAAAAAAATATACCTGCCCTACAAAGGAGAAATAATGTTTCCAAGAGACTGCTTATAATGGACAATGTATTGTGTCCTTATTTCTTAAGGACACTGTAATTTGTTGATTAGGATATTTTAAATTGCTTATTAAATTTTATCAAGTGACATACATGTATAAAAATATAATAAATGATAAACGGCGGGCCAAAGTTTCGATTGCATGGATAACAAATAAATGTTAATTCTACGGCCGACTGTCCTTGAAAAATAAATAAAAATAAAACATCATAAAAAAATCAAGGTTTCCTTCAGCAAGCCCGCATATATTTAATGAGTTGTTTTACGCATTAGTAAAGAAGGGGGCATTTGCTGTTTTTAATTATTGAACTAGATATGCACCCTAATTTCTTATGCTTATTGTGTTATTTCTTTTATTTTTTGGCTTCTTAATTTTCGTTCTGTACTTCCTTTTAATATGTTTATGATATAAAATTAAAAAAATAATAATAATGTGAACTACATGTTTTGTATCGAGTAATTCAATAGGCAGCGTTTGGTATAGCGTATTATTATTTGACTGAACACTTAAGAAAACTTCCTTAAAGTTTTGAAAAATGTCAATACTGTAAATCGATATCTTCAAATAGGAAATATGACATATACTGTTTCCTGTAGCTTTTGAGCTTTTTAAAAACTATACAATAGTGAAGAATGAGAATATAGGTTTATGCCATACATGTAGATTTTATCCAAAAATGATTGGTTCAAATAAACATTAGTTATGACTCGAGAGAGATGTATTAATTACCCATGAGAATTGGATAACATATAAGAATTGGAAGTATTTCGCGATCATCCATTAATAAACTGGTATAATCTTCAATACGATACAAAAATATACGAACAGAAAATGGAAAAACATTTGCATGATGAAGAAAACGGCGATTTTCCATTTATCGGCAGAAAACATGATTTCGAAGTGCTTGACGAAAAATGGACATCATGTAGGATATTTGGAATATTCGGAATACGAGCCGTCGGAAAATCACGATTTGTACAAGAATATACGAGAAGAAAGGCTATTCCCACGTTTTATGTTAATCTTGATACTCAACAAGACATAAGTTCTATATATTCTGCACTATGTGTTTCGCTGCACATTGAACCTAAATCCAAGGACACCAGTTCGATGAAATGGATAGTGCAAGTAACTGATGAGCTAAATGAAGCCTCGGTTGACAAACCGATCATTGTTTTTCTAGACAATGCTGAAGATACATTAGAACATTCATTTAAGGATGAATTCTTGTCACTATGCAATGCAGTTGCGAAGCTTTGCCCGAACGTGAAAGTCATATTCACTTCTACAACAAGAATACAGTTTAGCCAGTTAAACAAAATCTATTGCCTTCATCAGTTAAAGCCCCTGCGGCTAGAAGAGTCAAAACATTTACTGAATAATGTCATTGGCGAGGTAGACCTCGGAACTTACGGTGATGTTATTGTTGAATTAAGTGAAGGTTTGCCTTTGCTGATTCTAATGATAGGTGCTGAACTGAAGGCTAGATTTGTTTCCCCAGAAGAAATGGTCAATTTACTACTGGTCTGTAGACTGCAAACATTGAGCAAGGACTGTTACCCATCAGAGAAAAGAGTAGGTATGAAGTTTATCATGTTGAAATAAAAAAATCTTGTATATATACTTCTGTTTTAGAGTCATCTGACCTCAGGTTTTTTTGTTGCTTGGCTATTGCTTATTTAAGATATACATTGTTGCAAAATGTAATAGGATACGTATGACGACGACCACAACGATAATGATGTTGATGATGATGATGGTGGTGGTGATGATCATAATTATGATGGCAATTATATTTATAATGATGACGATGATGTCCATAAAGGGAGATGAACAAGGGACAAAGACTTAAAATAGTTTAGAAAAAATGTGAAACAGGGGACGAAGTTCATATTGGCAACGGGTACTGACTTCAGCGATGGATGTATCTAATGAAATAGCAACTTCAGCTGTGGATGTATCTTATGGCATGACGACTTCAGCTGTAAGTATCTAAAAGCAAGAAAACTTAACAATTCTATGCATATTTCCAATTATGGAAATTTATTTTAGGAAAATAATGATGAAGACAAATACATAGATAATATATTGAAGGTTACATGTCAAGCTTAAATTCATCCACTAAAACTACATAGATAACAATATTGAAGGTTACATGTCAAGCTTAAATTCATCCACTAAAACTACATAGATAACAATATTAAAGGTTACATGTCAAGCTTAAATTCATCCACTAAAAATACATAGATGACAATATTAAGATAACATGTCAAGCTTAAATTCATCCACTAAAAATACATAGATGACAATATTGAAGGTTACATGTCAAGCTTAAATTCATCCACTAAAAATACATAGATGACAATATTGAAGGTTACATGTCAAGCTTAAATTCATCCACTAAAAATACATAGATGACAATATTGAAGGTTATATGTCGAGCCTAAATTCATCCACTAAAAATACATAGATAACAATATTGAAGGTTACATGTCGAGCTTAAATTCATCCGCTAAAAATACATGGATAACAATATTGAAGGTTACATGTCAAGCTTAAATTCATCAACTAAAAATACATGAATAACAATATTGAAGGTTACATGTCAAGCTTAAATTCATCCACCAAAAATTACGTCCCAGAATTTCTTTTACAAAATCAGAAAGATAACATTGATTCGTATATTCAAGAAGTTTGTAAGTAACATAAATTGCAATCATATACATAAATCAATGAATATTACAGCCGACGTGTACAGATACTTTATAGAACGTTTGTCCACCGTTTATAAAGAATACCTGTCAAAGATGGACTATATCCCTGGCTCCTTTAATGCAGAGGAAGCTGCCGAATTGCTAGGTAAGTTAAATTACATGTACTAAGTAAACTACACTTGAAATAGTTGGGTCATTCACGTACATATTCTTACTGAAGTAAGGTTGACAAATGGGCTATTTACGTACATGTTCTTAGGGAACTACATTTGACAGAGTTGGGTCATTTACGAACATGTTCATATGAACTACATTTAACAAAGTTGAGTCGTTCACGTACACGTTCTATGTGAACTAAACTTGACAGGATTGAGTCATTTACCGACATGTTCGTAGGGAACTACACTTGTCAGGGTTTAGTCATTCAGGTACATATTCATAGTGATCCATGATTTACTGTTGGGTTATTAACACACATGTTTTAAGTGAACTTTACTTGACAGAGTTGAGTCGTTCACAGTGAACTCTACTTGACAGAGTTGATATATTCATGGACATGTTCGATACGATCCTGGACCAGTGATTTACGTTTGACTATTGGGTTATTTACGTACACAAACTTAGCATTATACACTTGACAGTTGAGTTATTTGTGTACATCAATTACAAATATCATTATAAAACTGACTGTAATACACATGCAAGGCTAAATTCAGGAAAATGTTAACTGTACCATTTATGTTAGCTTATTCTGAGGAAAGTATCAGCGTCTGACAGTTGGGTCATTAAGGTACATGCACAAAGATGAACTAAAATGCTAGATATAAGTGCGTAAACTACTAGAAATTGTTTTAATCTCATTGAAATTAAAGACGGTAAAAATCTCGAATGACTGGCATATTCATAAAAAATATTTTTAACTACACTTGCTATTTTTAATTGTTATATGTTAGAATTGAAGCAAGTCATCGTTACTTCTAATCTTATGATTTCTGAACATTCACCGTATTTAAGCATTTATCTTCAGCCGCATGCATCCTGTTCATTTTGAGTACTCATATAACTTTAACTTTTATCAATTTCTATATCTTGCTCAATGTTTGCCTTAAACCACTCTGCTTAAACTGCTATAAAATGTGGAAAAGCCGATGCACGATGTTGGCATTAAAAAAAGAAGCTACTTTCTTTCCTGTGTTTTCCAGATTTTGACTCGGTAGCAATGGCAAAACAAACCGGATTGAAGCCAATCATGGTGCGTCACGTGATCAACTATGATACAGTTTCCAGACGTTTCAACATTCAAGGAATTCTGCGGGAGGTGATAAAGGCAAACTATGCTATCAGCGACCTTCCAGGTACCCAACAGTAATTTGTCCTTTGTATTTCGATATGAGATGACGACAAAAGTTAGGGCAGTTTTGCTTTGTCTTTTAAACTCTTCTCATTATGTAAACACGTGTTGCTCTCAGTAAATTCCTGAAACCCTTATAACTTTCTAAAAAGAATTTCGTTTTTGCTTGTTTTGTCTCTCTTTTACCGCATTTGAAAGTTTCTCCATTTACATAAAATGCACATAATTTCATTTTGAAATCAAGGGTTAAGAAAAATACTGCCGGATATTTTCAGGGATAAGAACTTAAAATAAACTTTCATAGATATGGGCAAAAAAAGATGCAAATTTGACGGAAGAAAATGGATAAAAAAAACTGAAGTATTTTCAGTGAAAAGGTGAAAACCCGCCTTTCTAAATAGCAAATAAGTTAAACTTGAATTTTATGTCAGGGATAAGGGCAAAATACTGTCGAATTTTTACGGGGGTAATGAAGACAATTGCGAGCAAGATGAGTACCGAGGAGTACACAAAGGCCATGGCAACGTTCGTTCACGAGCAACCAAACCTACAGAAACTTCTTGGTGAAATCAGTTACACTACACAGGATACATACCCTTTCTTTATTGAAATTGCATCTTCTTGCACCGATCTCGTTGAAATATATTTGTCGAGTAAGTGGTTCATTTATAACTCGCGTTTATTTTAATTACTTTTAATGGATATCAGTATAGACAATTTCTTTTTCAATGACAGATAGGAATAGCCCAAGTCTTGCTTGAATATTTGAGTTACACAAGATATACTAGATACTTATATACCAAATTACTGATTTTGTGTTCTTTTGATATTAGAGTTTTATAATAGTTCAAATACTTGATATAATTATTTATAATGGTTTCTATGAGTCTGCAAACACCCCAGGGCTTTAATTTACAGTAAATTAAAGCCCTGAAACACCCATAGTATCGTACAGTGATCGTAAAATTTATAATGTCTGGTTTAAATCTGGCGTCCTACATTAAGTCAATAAAAAAGTAATTATCAAGAAATAAATTGAGTCCCTTTACATAATTCAGAAATCATTTAAACCCCTACGACATAAATATGTGATGCTTTAAAGAAAAAAAACTATATCCTGAAATGAGTTTTGTTATTTTAAAATTTCAAATTTTGAAGAATTCACTCTTTCATCTTTAAATTCGTGTTCGTGAAATTGGCGGCCCGGAAGCCTAACCGCGGCGGCCTAGCGGCCTAAGGTTTACTATGTAAAAATAAAAATGACATCTATGAACTAAGAGTCAGCAAACAACAACACTCAAGGGGTTTGGGTGTAACAGAAATATCGGAGTGAGGGTTAATTTTTGGAAAATTGAGAATTCGTTAAAATAGGACTGAGCATTTAATTTCTATTCTTCTGCAAGGGGAAAAAAAGCTAAATTCCGCCAAATAGATACGATCCTGGAACAGTGCTCCTATGCACATGTGATTAATGGCACATAAGTTTCAGAAATAAAAAAAAAGAATTGTAGATAAAACAACAACAAATCGATAAACACAAACTGCTCGGTTTCGAAACATGTCATGTGTCAAACGTGATCAATTACTCATTGTTATCGCCGTCCCTGGACGGCGATATATACAATTAACAAGATTTGAACAGTTTTGCCTGTACACCGCCTGCCTTTAGCCAATCAAAGCAAAGCATTTCATATCACATGATAACAAAATGGACGTCAAAATTCTTCAGCAAGAGATGCGTAAATGGACTCGCCCAACCGCCATGTTTGTCGGGTTACTTATTCTTACAACTGAAAAATACCATCATCAATGTACGATCTCAGTACCAGTCTTCAGGCTCGTGTAGGATAAATACAGGATAATCGCAATATTTTTTGCTACATGTCATTTTTAACTAGAGAGTGTAGTCTAAATAAGAGTATGGTTTGTTTGTTTTTTCCAAAACTTGCACTTAAAGAAAAAAATAAATGCTTGCTTTCGGGCGATTCTAATCAGGATACAAACTCCCCGCAGGGGTTACTTCCCCTGATTAGTACAGTAAAAGTAGCAAAGCGTGACGTGACCGGTGCGAGGAGTTTGATCAGGATTTTTCCGTGTTTTATATACGCTTGATTAGGTCAGGGCAATATCGTATTTTTTACCTAAAATTTATTCTGTTTAAATTGTACATATAATATTCTAATGGTATTGAAGAACTTTATCTTTAGTATTTGTTAAGTATACATTTTTCTAGTAATAAATAAAGTTAAAAAACTACGCAAATAGTCAAATAATTATGCGTAGACTGGTTTACAACAAAGCAATATTTACAAGGCTTTAATGCTGCAAATTTTAACATGATGTATAAAGATATTGGGATGTTTTCATAAAGAAACCAAATCGTTCGCTTTCAAAAATAGTCCAGCTACAATAAAAATTACAATGTATATTTCGTCTACTTTATAATTTCTGTGTGAAAATTATCAAATATAACTTCGCTTTTCAGTGCAAAGCATGTTGTAAGATTATCAAATTAATGAATGAAGAACATGAAATACATTCATCTATGGATAAGACGAAATGCATGGCTGAACGGCGATTTCAAGCATTTTTGGAAATGCTAATACTTGTCCTAGATTATGTTTGCAGGTGAAAGTGAGCAGTTTTATAATGGCTGTCTACAGCTGGCGGACAAGTATGGAATGGACAATGATAAAGCTGCAGTATATATTGCCGTTGGAAGCATGGAAACTCATACAAAGGTCTGTTTGATCAAACAATAACGAATTTAAACAAGACAACACTTAGCATGGATTTATAAATACTTTTTTATGCACACTTACAAACGTGCATCACATAATGATGATCAAAACTAATCCCGCTTATATCACACACAAAAATAAATGTTTTTGATAGAAGGCATATATTTATTGTTCTGCCTTCTGTTATTTCAAAATGGCTTCGGCTTCCGTCTTTCGGAACTCCAAAAATTTTAAAATGACTTCGGCTTCCGTTTTTCGGAACTCCAAAATTATTTAACAACATTTCATATTCTAACGGAAAAACGTTCTATGAATTTAAATCTAGAAATTCATCTGATAACAATTTTTATGCCCCGAATAAAAGCAAATCTGAGAGCATGTAGTATTCTTCGTACAAAAAAAGAAAAACCTAAAAAAAGAAATATTACCTCTCAAAAGAGGCCACTTTGGTTCCTTAACCCCGTTGGTCTTTGATCTAAGCAGAGATTTGACAGCATACGCTTTGGTGCTGTGATGTCTCTTCTTGTTACTTACAGGGCGACCTTTGCACCGGTGCTAGGAAGTACGAGTCAGCACTGCAAATTCTTGAAAAACGGGGAAAAGGGAAGCAACTGGCTACTTTATACCAGAAAATGGGGTGGAATATTTTCAAACAGGGTTACTGTGAGGAGGCAATTAAGTATGATTTCATGTCTTGAATCTACTTTAAGATAATTACCGTATTATGTTAGTCAATGTCGGTTTACAAAATACCGTATCTCTGTACTTGTCAGCAACTTAAAAGAGTTCACTGATTAAGTTTATGTTTTGTTTAAGTTATTTCATAGAAAATTTATCTTTTAACATAATGTAGGTATTACAACAAATCTTTGGCCATCTCCTCCACGGCGGGGAAGGACTACGACTCCCTGACTCTTCAGTCACTCAGCTATGTTGGCGTTGCACACGTAGTCTTAGGTAGGTGTAAAAAGAGAAACAGCATAATATGTGTACAGTTGTGTGCTATTTCTGCATTTTTGTGTTATAGGTTATGAAATTGTATTAAGTTTTCATATTGTGAACTTTATATTCTATTTTTGTTCAGTATGCTATATATTTCGTAAGCAAGTGCTAAGACTGTTAAGTGTCCGATATCTATCTTATTTTCCATACATGTATTTCATTCGAGACGAAATCTTCTTCTATGCATCAACAGTTTGCCGAAATATTCTACCAACAAGTGTTTTCTTTAAATTACAGTAGACTGAAAAGTTTCTATTCATATATAGGAGGTGTTTGTCTTCTGTTTATTCATATTTATGAATTTAAATTTAGGAAATTTTGATCTTGGAGAAAAATACCATACCTCATACTTGCGAAGGAGTGAAGTTCTGCAAGGAAAAATTCATCCCAAAGTCGGGGATGCACTTAACAGAATTGGACTGCTTCATGACCAGAGGGGCGACAAAGCCAGAGCTTTAGAATTTTTCAAAGAGGGCCTCGAAGTAAAGAAGAAGTCTAAAGCTGCTCCTATTTCCATTGTATACTCCTTAAGCAATGTTGCAAACGCGTACAATGCGATAGGAAAACACAAGGAGGCCCATCAACTGGTCGACGAAGCTTTTGCCGTACTTCAAAGTCAGAAAATAAACATGCTCGACGGACTATCACTTATGTACAACACCAGAGGAAAAATCTACGCAAAGGAAGGTAAACTGAAGGAAGCTGCGGAGGCGTTTAGTAAAACTGTAGAACTTACGAGACACGTGGAGCAGAGGAGTTACGTTTTCATGAAGAGATTGGTTAATCTTGCAGAGGTTCAAGAGAGACGTCACAGACTAAAAGTTTCTATGAAATTTGCGAAAGAGGCACTGAAGCTAAGGAAAGATGTTAATAAAGCTCTGCCACATAATTTTATTGTCATTGAATGTTTGCAATGCATGTTGCGCATATATCAACAGTCTAGTGACCGCGAAAATTTCATACAAACTCTATATATGCTGGATAAGGAAAGTGAGAGAGTGGGCCAAGTATGGACGGAACTGCAGAATCAGGAAAAAATGGACAAGGTCACTGAAACGCTAAATGAGATAAATGAGCAGTTCAAGCGTCTAGATACAGAGAACATATGAAAAGTTTTATTTAGTGCTATCTGGAAGGGCGTATCAGAAGTCAGATTTAAATTGGTTTTCGTCATAAACTTCTATAGGCCTATGATAACCAATATACCGACTTCCCTTTCCTTTCGTTTCTTAATCACTAAGATTATAGATATCTATAGACAAGATTATAGATTATAGACACCTTGCATGAACCTCTACTGGGGTCAAGGTCACCGAGGCTAAAATACATTTTCTAGTTTACCTCATGAAGCCTTCATTTATTGACCAAAATCTTAGATATTTAGTATGTAGGTTCCTTGCATAGACCTCTACCTTTGGGTGGGGTTTGATGTTACTGGAATAAAAGTCAAGGTCACAGAGGTTAAAATGGTTTTACCTTACGCGATAGTGTTTTGCTCGCATTCGATTCAATATCAACCAAACTTTCACAAACTATTTACAGACAATAGATCTCCTTGTCCTGAACCACTCTGATTCCATCATGGATTCCACAGTTATGGCCGCTGAGTAATGGGACTAAGGTGAGCGATTTAGGGCCATCATGGCCCTTTCTTATACTTATGAACCCCTCAAATATTCTCATGCATTCGTGATTGCAAGATAAATAGACAGGAATATAGACTCTTAATATTTAGGAATTAAATATAAAACCAAAATGATTTTGTTTGTGAACATTTCTACGTGTTTATTCAGTCTCAAACTGTATATATTTCAAAACATGTCCGTCATTTTTTTTTGCAAAAATTGAGTTACTTTGCCAAAAAATCTCGACCGACTATCCGCCACGTCTTAGGTAAGTCAAAGAATGCTTCAGAAAAGAAAACAAAAAACTTTGGAAACTATCTACACAAAAACAAATAACAAATAAAAACATTACTTAAATAAAATGTAAATAAGATGTAAATGTGTTCTGTGATAACCTGAGTGTAGAAAAGTCGAATGTGCATATCGTTTGAAAACAACTTCAGGGTATGTACAGTGAGCCAATTGTTTTGTGAAAAATGTTGTTACGTTATAAGAGATTTGGTGAATTGTTGCCCAATCATGTCTGACCAACATGTTTTGCGCTTGTAAACAGAATATACCCGTAATCAGATTGTACACAACTGGTCTGATTTCGTCTACTTTGAAATTCGTCTTCAATGATCCCGTAAGAAATGTTTCTCAAATTTTCAAACCAAAATGACCTTTGTAACTTTATTTGTCATAAAAATTCTTGATCAGATTGTAATTTGTCAGTATGTAACATTTGTAAATGATGAGAATGACGACAACGATGATGGTTAAGATGATCAAAATGATGATGATGATTATGAGGAAAAATTAATACAATTAAAATTACATACAATTAGAAAGATAATTATGTCGAATAAAGAAGAAACATAAATGATACAATATAAAGGATGATGATAATAGAAATAATGAAAATGATGAAGATGATTTTTTTGTATTTTTTTCATCCACAAAGCCGAGGCGTGTAGGTATTTTTTTTTAATGAATGATATAATATAAACGATGATAAAAATAAAAATAATAAAAGAATGATGACAAAGATGATGGTGATGAGGAGGAGAACGACATAAATTTAAAATAGTGATTATGATGAATTAAAAAGGAGAACTATAAATGATATAGAATAAATGATACAATATAAATATTATTATGATGTTGATATAATAAGAATGCTGATGAAAATAAAAATAATGATGAAAATGATTTTTTTTTAAATTTTGATTTTTATAATTTTTTTGTTCTTTTTTCATCCACAACGACAAGGAGTGCAGGTAATTTTGCAAAGGAATGAGAATGATGGATACTAAACATGCATGCTGATAAAATAATATTAAATTCTGTAAGATATCTTTTTTGTAACCTTTTGATTAATTGAGAATATTATGAGATTTGGTCTATGGGGATTAAATCAAATGAACGAACAAGGGGAAGACTACCATCAGACAGAAATGCACAAACTGATTATAGTCTACACTGTGCAAAATAAAGTCTACCACAAGCATGATGAGGGCAACAACACTGTAGATGGTGCAAGGCTCTTAATACACGTATTTTAAACAGTTTTGTCTTTTTGAAACTAGTTAATTAAGTCAATAGGACTTTTAGGGAAAATAACAAATTACAAGTCTATATAATATTTACAACTACAGTGAGAATGTGTTTAAGGACTGCAGTGGTTGTCTTAACGGAACAACTTTTTTTGCCAAATGTTTATAACTTCTTTAATTTTAAATAAAATAGATTTCCAAATATGTCAAAAATATTTGGAACTAAAAGATTGTGAAAAATACCATATGACGAGGGAAGTCGGTCTACATGCAAATTTAGAAAATAGGAATGTCGACCTCATGGTCGGCATTCAAAGAATCGCGGTCAAGGTCGTCGTCGGAATAGCAGCAGGGGCCAGTGACTGATACAAGTGATGGCTCGGCAGATGGGTGGTTTGTCGCAAAAGCTGATGGAGTTCTGGCCTTCATTGTGGATCGGCATCGGCTGAGGACGTCCCTGTTTCTTTCTGCATTTGCCTGCTTTTCTTTGATGTTCAGGTCTGCCTTCTTGCGGAACTTGTAGTCACTGTCAGCCCTCTTCTCCTTACACTTGGCTCTAGGAATGTAGAATATATACTAATGTAGCAATGTAAGTTAGTTATAGCTGTAAAAGATTCTGTAATAGCATAAGTTTAGTTTCAAGTTTAGATACTTTTTTATGTCTGGATTATTGTTTCGGTATTTCTCTTTGAGACTCAAAATTACATTACTTTGAAAAACGTTCGTGTTTACACATCTTATAGCATTTACATGAAAATTTCCAGTCAAAATACAATTGCACACATCTAATGGCTCTTTGTCACGGTCAGCGCGTTAAATTTGGAAAACATCTTCAATTAAAATGAATTTACTAGTCCTATATTTTGATATTTTTGTCATAGTCATTTTTACTGTATTACCTTTTCTTTTCATATTCCCTGGCAGCGTTTGTCTTCTGTGCCAACATTTCGGCTCTTTTGTATGCAGCATTCTGCTCTCTTTCGTAACGTATCTACAGTTTGAATATGACAACACGTTATAGAAACGAGGAAATTTAAAATAGTTTAGATAGGCTTAAATAACAAAATCACACTATGTCATCGGAAGCTTCCAATGAGGACGTAGTGATTCAAATTTAATGATGACAAAAACAATAGTCCCTTTTCTACAGGGTACTTCAGAACACTATATCACTTCAGTATCTTTAAAAGTTAAAACAAAACAACTAGATTAACGTCACCGAGCAAAATATATGTTACAATTTCACAGAACTTAAATTTGTTCACAATGTTGTGATAGTGTTTCAAGAGTCTGTTTTTACCGGTATAATGTATTATTTCCTTTTTTACTTAAGAAAACTGGAACTATAATAATTTAGGTCTTGTTTTCTTTATACAGACACTAAACTTACAGGTCCAGGGGTCCTTTTGATTGGCGGAAGAAGAGGCTTCCTCAAGATGGTTGGTCGGCTGTCAACTTCAATATTGAAAGATTCACCTCCGCGGGCTGTTCGATGGTTATACTCCACTGTAATATGAAAAATAAAAAAAATAAAAAAATAAAAATATTCTTCTGGACAAACTTTAAGTCTGAATTATAAAAATTAGTTACATGTTTCGTCTACAGATAACAATGTATGTTTAAATTGCTTATTTCATTGACTGTATTACTTACGTCCCATTGTCACTGGTATCAATATATATTTTCTAACACAAATGAAAATGTTAAGTAGTGGGCCTCAAACCTATGACCATTCATCAGTGTGAGGTTACTTGTTCAAACTGAGGGAAAGAAGCAATCAAAAACCATAATATTTTTAAAAAAATAAAAATAAAAGAATTTCATGCGGCCAGTTCTTTTTGATTTTGATGAATAAATGACCATAAGATAAAAATAACATTCAAACAAACGAACCTAGTTTTGGAGGAGAAGTTCTGGCAGCAATTGCTTTCCGCTTCTTTTCTCTTCGTCTCTCTTTTCGCTTAGCGAACCATGTCGCTATAAAACCAAACAGGCAAGGCAATTTTCTGGGACTCTTGGTGTTTGCAGTATCTTCTCCCACCGTTTCTTCAATGTCTGAGGAGTTTCTCTGTACCTCCTTCTTATTTTGACATTTCTGTTAGAGATATGAATTGGTTAAGAGAAACAAAACAAGAACGTAAATAATGGACGAATAAGATACTAGTTATATTGAAAGTTGATTAAAAACAATATGATGAAATTTAAACAAGGAGGAACGACTAAAGGAAGGAACGAACAAACGAACGAACGAAGAATGAACGAACAAACGAACAAAGGATGGATGGATGTTTGAAAGAAACTGATTTTTTATCTATGTGAACTATAATACGCTTAACTATATATATATATTGTAAAAATAGTTATTGTTATATACCTTGTCTTTCTTGATTTTCACGTTTTCCTTGGTCTTACTTCCAGCGGTGTCGGATTCTGTTCTAGCTTGACTTTTTTCGTCATTTTTCTGCTGTGCGTCGTCTAACGGCAACACGCGATTCTTCATTTTTCTGCCTTTCTTCTTTTTCTTTTTCTTGCCCGTTTTCTCTGGTTCCTCGTCTCTTTTCTTTACATCTGCAGATTCTTCATTAGTATCTTTAACCTCGGCCACCCTTGCTCTAAACATTTCTTCTATGTGCTTTGCATACGTGATTTCAACTTCGTTGAAACTTTCTTCAATTTCAGCTGTACGGTCGATTGGGACCAAAGGCTTCAGAGGAAAGAACTTCACATTATCACTTCGCGCGATAACAGCATTAAAATTTTTACCTGTGTCTTCCACGTTGTCTTTGGAGGATCCCTCCTCCAAAAATCTGACTCGGCGTGGTCCTTTTTCAGCCATTTCGGCTGTTTTGTTATGCCCACGCTAAAAGCCTGACTGAATGCCAGCGCTCTGTTGAGTTATGCTAGGCAACGTCGCCAGACGTCGTTATGCTTGTTATGACGTCACAAACGTCAAATGGATTATGGGAAGCTATTCATACAAAAAATATAGTGTACAAGGAACACAGGAGATGAGGGTAAACCCTTTGACAAAATAAAACAGTATTTGTTTTAAAATACTCTTCATTGTCAAACACAACTCTTGAATTACGCGATTTCCGATACTCTTGGTAACTTTAGTTTTGTTTTGTGTTCTTGGGCTCATTCTTTGCTTTCAGGCCAACTGTTAGGTTGTTATATCTCCCTAGTGCATGGCCTACAATTTCATCAAATAAACTTGGGTTAAAAAAGAACAGTTTCGGCTCTTATTCCATGGCTTAATGATGCAGTGAGGTATATACACTTAAAGATGTATCACGTGGTCATAGATCATCCACACTTCCTGGCTACTATTTTTAACTTTTCATAAGACAGCAATTCCATCACGGTTGTCTTACCGAGTATGAAATAGCAAGTGACAAATATGAAGATTCATTACATCTGGGAGGTTTTTCAATGAAAGCAAGTTATATTTCCTTCCTTCTGAGTATTTTGTAGAAAACAAATGTAAAGTAAAACAAAATGGTTATTTTCCAGCTTTTATCCATACCTTAGTAAACTTCCAGAACAAACCTGTCATTGAATTTGGACTGTTGGTTTGCTTTAATTCAAAACTTACTAGTTGAATAGTGAACATAGTACACTCTGAATACTGTAGGTTTGCTATGGTCTCAAGTGTAATAACAAGTTTTCAACAGCCGTATCAAGGTTAACATTTGTCATAGTCCGCCATTTGCAATTTTCAAACTCTGAAAAGGGGCACAGTCCTTTATATAAAACTATGATACATGTACTTAAAGCAGAAACTTTTAATGGCATAAATGAACGATGAAAATTCCAAGTCTATTTAATAGTTTTTTTTTTTTTTTAAATACATTTAATTTCTTTAAAAAAAAAATACATATATAATGCTGGTTACCTTTTCTTCGAATGAGGCCTGGTGGATAAGCATTATAATTATAGTTATCCAACGAAGGCTGTAACAATACAAACAATTTCCAAATGTTATCAATAACTTTATTCAACATGATTAATATACTCCAAAAAAGCAAGAGATATCAGTACTTACTATAACAATACATGGTAAATAATACAATGTACATGTTTATTGCTTTTCCATGCACTGGTTGATACAATGCTTTGAATTACCTAAAATCTTATAATAATTCAACTTGCAAAAAATCAAAAAAATGCCTTGTCATATATCTGGATGCAATACAAAATCATCTTTTCACTTCCTAGAATGCTATAAATGTTGATTAAATATGTGCACACAAAAAAGTCATAAAATAATGACAATTTTGGCAAAACTGTCAGTTAAGAATATAAATGGTTATACACAAGAAGATAAAAATGATGCCAAACATGACAAATGTCCACTGAAAGACAATCTGGTAGATTAAGCACCTTTAGGCAATCTTCAATCCAGCCAATGAGCGTTCAAGACTCTGAAATATAAAACAATATATCTACTTAACGTTATTAATATGCTCCAAAAAAGCAAGAGATATCAGTACTTACTATAACAATACATGGTAAATAATACAATGTACATGTTTATTGCTTTTCCATGCACTGGTTGATACAATGCTTTGAATTACCTAAAATCTTATAATAATTCAACTTGCAAAAAATCAAAAAAATGCCTTGTCATATATCTGGATGCAATACAAAATCATCTTTTCACTTTCTAGAATGCTATAAATGTTGATTAAATATGTGCACACAAAAAAGTCATAAAATAATGACAATTTTGGCAAAACTGTCAGTTAAGAATATAAATATACACAAGAAGATAAAAATGATGCCAAACATGACAAATGTCCACTGAAAGACAATCTGGTAGATTAAGCACCTTTAGGCAATCTTCAATCCAGCCAATGAGCGTTCAAGACTCTGAAATATAAAACAATATATCTACTTAACGTTATGTTTGAGGCAGTTCCAGTAAAACATATAACTCATGCCAAGAAGGCAAAATAGCACGGGAGCTCTTTTATACAGGGGTGTCTTTTCTTGTCAAACTTCTAAAGTGAGTTGGTCCATTTTAAAAGCGCCTGCCAGGGGTGAGATGATTTACTAGAATGGCAAAAAGATATAAAGTTTTCCCAGGCTCTAAGGATTAGAGCATCAAATACAATGCCAAGGCTCTGTTGTAATAAATTTTCAAAATAATGCAAAGTCATTGGCCAACAACAGTACTAGCTGTACAACCTGACAGCTCCCTACAGCAGAATCCAATATCTTCGAGAAAATAACATGTGTTCAGCACAATACAATTGTCTTTCCACATGCATTAATAAAATAAATTATGCTGTATACTGTAAAAGTTTTTTAAAGCACACAGGGAATGGAAATATTGGTTCCGAAGTGAGATAAAAACAAGAAAAGTCACCAGTGACCAATGCCTCCCACCCCACCCACAAACTGTCTGAGAATAATAACGATTTGCAAATAATTTTTCGAAATTTTAAAACAAAACAATTTGTAGACATATACCTTGTTTGGATATTTTTCTTATAGTCAATTTGATACAAGAGTTCAGATATTCTGGTCCTGTTGAATAAATTGTCAATGTTTGCCACATGACAATGTTTAGCTTTTGGAAAGGCTCCGTACATAAAACTTGCAACAATTATAAATTCAACACAAATCATGTTTCTTAAATATTCATTACTAGTCTGTTCTTCTGATACATATTGAGTAAAAATGTTTATCAGTAAATGGTTGGTTCTATTAATGATTTATGATATTATTATTCAATGTTACTGATGATGTGACCCATTTCTAGTCACTGTAATAACACGCAGTTGTTCTTGTGCCTAAAATTTGAAGATTAGATGTGTAGATATGGTCTAAGCAAGAACCTGGTGAATGTGTTGGGTTTGAAAGATGCTGAGTAAAACCTTGAGATGAAAAGCCACTGCTATTTCAGCAGGAAACTGTTCTGTTACAGCTTGGTTGAAATCCCCAGTGCGTATGATAAGTGTGACCCTGACCTCTGATCTGCAGGCCTGGGTTTTGCACATGATACATCACCTCAATGTGCAACACATCGATACAAAACTATTTCAAATCCATCAATAAATGATTATGTTATGGACTGGACGTGACCATCTATTGACAATCATATCATGACGTTTGACATGTAAGTGTGGCCTTGACCTTTGACCAAGAGACCTGATTCTTCTGACACGTCATCATTATGTCCAACACATTTATGCACAGTTATTTTAAAATCCATCCAGAAATAAAAGATTTGTTGCTCGGACATGAACATCCTAGTACTTTTATGAAAAATTCCCTTCGGAGTCAAAGTGCGAGCTTGACCTTTGAGCTTCAGACTTGGGTCTTGTGTGCGACACATTGTCTCAATGTGCTACACATTTATGTAAAATTATTTCAAAATCCATCTGTAAATCACAAAGTTATGGACTGAACATCTTTATCGTCTCATTGTAACATGGTATACTTCTTTTCAGAGAAGCTACCAAGAGAACATGCCAAATGGTAGAGACATAAATCACAAATCTTCAAATATCTAAGATTTGTCTTATCTTGTTAGGAAATCTCACCTTAATGTCCCAGATAATCAGCTGTCCATCTACAGCAGAGGTGGCAATCTTACTGCAGTCTGACTTGGTACCTGCGTGTATTGACACTTGCCTGAAATATACAGAAAAAATGTTGCTCATTACGTAGGTTAGGAAACACAATTACTATCTGACAAAAAAGTAATGCACTAAAATTCTTCAGTATTATCAGTTTCAAACTGTGCTGAGGGTAAAGTCAGATGAATACCAAGAATTATGAAATCTCTTGCTACTATGGGTTATTGTAACAATTTTAGATCTGATCTTATCATCAGGAGTTTTATGGCTCTACACCTTTGCATGATTGCTTTAACAGTTGAGCCTAATACTGTAGAAATCATTTGAATTTGTCAGTGGTTACACACCATTACTACCAATCCTTGGTTAGGACAGACTTTAATACACCCTTAAAAGATTAAGTAGTATATACGTGACTGTGTTCTGATGAAGAGTTTTCAATGCAGTAGAAGTCTCCTGACCAGAAGCTCCCTTCTTATCCAAACTCCTAAAGCGGTCGTTGGCACTGCAAGTAAAACGGAATACATTATTCACATGACTGGCAATGAATAAATCCCTATTCTAATGGAGAGGGAAAATGATCTTTGACCTGGGTCTGACACAAAAAGAATCTATAGTGCATCTCTTTTGACATTTGTGCATGCTAGATGTAAGTGCGTAAACTACTAGACAATTTTTTAACTGCTCTTGCTATTTTTAATCGTTATATGTTAGAATTGAAGCAAGTCATTGTTACTTCTAATCTTATGATTTCTGAACATTCACCGTATTTAATCATTTATCTTCAGCAGCATACATCCTGTTCATTTTGAGTACTCATATAACTTTAACTTATATCAATTTCTAAGTCTTGCTCAATGTTTGCCTTAAACCATCCTGGTTAATCTGCTATAAAATGTTGAAAAGCCGAAAGGCAAATGGTATCTGTTACAGTGTTTAATTTCCTTGTGCCCGATGTTGGCATTAAAAAAGAAGTTACTTTCTTTTCCGTGTTTTCAAGATTTTGACACGGTAGCAATGGCAAAACAAACCGGATTGAAGCCAATCTTAGTGCGTCACGTGATCAACTATGCTACAGCTTCCAGACGTTTCAACATTCAAGGAATTCTGCGGGAGGTGATAAAGGCAAACTATGCTATCAGCGACTTTCCAGGCACCCAACAGTAATTTGTCCTTTGTATTTCGATATGAGATGACGACAAAAGTTAGGACAGTTTTGCTTTGTCTTTTGAACTCTTCTCATTATGTAAACACGTGTTGCTCTCAGTAAATTCCTGAAACCCTTATAACTTTCTAAAAAGAATTTCGTTTTTGCTTGTTTTGTCTCTCTTTTACCGCAGCCTTTGGAAAGTTGAGAATTCGTTAAAATATGACTGAGCATTTAATATCTATTCTTCTGCAAGGTGAAAAAAAGGCCAAATTCCGCCAAATAGATACGATCCTGGAACAGTGCTCTTATGCACATGTGATTAATGGCACATAAGTTTCAGAAATAAAAAAAGAATTGTAGATAAAACAACAACAAATGGATAAACACAAACTGCTCGGTTTCGAAACATGTCATGTGTCAAACGTGATCAATTACTCATTGTTCTAGATTATGTTTGCAGGTGAAAGTGAGCAGTTTTATAATGGCTGTCTACAGCTGGTGGACAAGTATGGAATAGACAATGATAAAGCTGCTGAATATATTGCCGTTGGAAGCATGGAAACTCATACAAAGGTCTGTTTGACCTAACAACAACGAATTTAAACAAGACAACACTTAGCATGGATTTATAGATACATTTTATGAACACGTACTAACGTGCTTCACTTTAACAACATTTCATATTCTAACGCAAAAACGTTCTATGAATTTAAATCTAGAAATTCATCTGATAACAATTTTTATGTCCCGAATTAATGCAAATCTGAGAGCATGTAGTATTCTTCGTACAAAAAAAAGAAAAATCTATTACCTCTCAAAAGAGACCACTTTGGTTCCTTAACCCTGTTGGTCTTTGATCTAAGCAGAGATTTGACAGCATACGCTTTGGGGCTGTGATGTCTCTTCTTGTTACTTACAGGGCGACCTTTGCACCGGTGCTAAGAAGTACGAGTCAGCATTGCAAATTCTTGAAAAACGGGGAGAAGGAAAGCAACTGGCTACTTTATACCAGAAAATGGGGTGGAATATTTTCAAACAGGGTTACTGTGAGGAGGCAATTAAGTATGATTTCATGTCTTGAATCTACTTTAAGATTATTATGTTAGTCAAAGTCGGTTTACAAAATACCGTATCTCTGTACTTGTCAGCAACTTAAAAGAATTCACTGATTAAGTTTATGTTTTGTTTTAGTTATTTTCATAGAATATTTATCTTTTAACATAATGTAGGTATTACAACAAATCTTTGGCCATCTCCTCCACGGCGGGGAAGGACTACGACTCCCTGACACTTCAGTCACTCAGCTATGTTGGCGTTGCACACGTAGTCTTGGGTAGGTGTGCAAAAAGCATAATATGTGTACAGTTGTGTGCTATTTCTGCATTTTTGTGTTATAGGTTATGAAATGGTATTAAGTTTTCATATTGTGAACTTAATATATTCTATTTCCGTTCAGCAGGCTATTATTTCGTAAGCAAGTGCTAAGACTGTTAAGTGTCCGATATCTATCTTATTTTCCATACATGTATTTCATTCGAGACGAAATCTTCTTCTATGCATGAACAGTTTGCCGAAATATTCTACCAACAAGTGTTTTCTTTAAATTACAGTAGACTGAAAAGTTTCTATTCATATATAGGAGGAGTTTGTCTTCTGTTTATTCATATTTATGAATTTAAATTTAGGAAATTTCGATCTTGGAGAAAAATGCCATACCTCATACTTGCGAAGGAGTGAAGTTCTGCAAGGAAAAATTCATCCCAAAGTCGGGGATGCTCTTAACAGAATTGGACTGCTTCATGACCAGAGGGGCGACAAAGCTAGAGCCATAGAATTTTTCAAAGAGGGCCTTGAAGTAAAGAAGAAGTCTAAGGCCGCTCCTATTTCCATTGTATACTCCATAAGCAATGTTGCAAACGCGTACAATGCGATAGGAAGACACAAGGAGGCCCATCAACTGGTCGACGAAGCTTTTGCCATACTTCAGTCAGAAAATAAACATGCTGGACGGACTTATGTACAACACCAGAGGAAAAATCTACGCAAAGGAAGGTAAACTGAGGGAAGCTGCGGAGGCATTCAGTAAAACTGTAGAACTTACGAGACACGTGGAGCAGAGGAGTTACGTTTTCATGAAGAGACTGGTAAATCTTGCAGAGGTTCAAGAGAGACGTCACAGACTAAAAGTTTCTATGAAATTTGCAAAAGAGGCAAAAGAGGCACTGAAGCTAAGGAAAGATGTTAATAAAGCTCTGCCACATAATTTTATTGTCATTGAATGTTTGCAATGCATGTTGCGCATATATCAACAGTCTAGTGACCGCGAACATTTCACACAAACTCTATATATGCTGGATAAGGAATGTGAGAGAGTGGGCCAAGTATGGACGGAACTGAAGAATCAGGAAAAATTGGACAAGGTCACTGAAACGCTAAATGAGATAAATGAGCAGTTCAAGCGTCTAGATACAGAGAACATATGAAAAGTTTTATTTAGTGCTATCTGGAAGGGCGTATCAGAAGTCAGATTTAAATTGGTTTTCGTCATAAACTTCTATAGGTCAATGATAACCAATATACCGACTTCCCTTTCCTTTCGTTTCTTAATCACTAAGATTATAGATATCTATAGACAAGATTATAGATTATAGACACCTTGCATGAACTGGGGTCAAGGTCACCGAGGCTAAAATACATTTTCTAGTTTACCTCATGGAGCCTTCATTTATTGACCAAAATCTTAGATATTTAGTATTTAGGTTCCTTGCATGGACCTCTACCCTTGGGTGGGGTTTGATATTACTGGAATAAAAGTCAAGGTCACAGAGGTTAAAATAATTTTTTTTACCTTACGCGATAGTGTTTTGCTCGCATTCGATTCAATTTCAACCAAACTTTCACAAACTATTTACAGACAATAGATCTCCTTGTCCTTAGCCAAGCTGATTCCATCATGGATTCCAGAGTTATGGCCGCTGAGTAATGGGACTAAGGTGAGCGATTTAGGGCCATCATGGCCCTTTCTTATACTTATGAACCCCCCAAATATTCTCATGCATTCGTGATTGCAAGATAAATAGACAGGAATATAGACTCTTAATATTTAGGAATTAAATATAAAACCAAAATGATTTTGTTTGTGAACATTTCTACGTGTTTATTCAGTCTCAAACTGTATATATGTCAAAACATGTCCGTCATTTTTTTGCAAAAATTGAGTTACTTTGCCAAAAAATCTCGACCGACTATCCGCCACGTCTTAGGTAAGTCAAAGAATGCTTCAGAAAAGAAAACAAAAAAACTTTGGAAACTATCTACACAAAAACAATAAAAAAAAATTCTTAAATAAAATGTAAATAAGATGTAAATGTGTTCTGTGATAACCTGAGTGTAGAAAAGTCGAATGTGCATATTGTTTGAAAACATCTTCAGGGTATGTATAGTGAGCCAATTGTTTTGTGAAAAATGTTATTACATTATGAGAGATTTGGTGCACTGTTGCCCAATCATGTCTGACCAACATGATTTGCGATTGTAAACAGAATATACCCGTATTCAGATTGCACATAACTGGTCTGATTTCGTCTACTTTGAAATTCGTCTTCATTGATCCAGTAAGAGATGTTTCTCAAATTTTCAAACCAAAACGACCTTCATAACTTTATTCATCTTAAAAATTCTTGATCAGATTGTAATTTGTCAGTATATATGTAACATGTGTAAATGATGAGAATGACGGCAACGATGATGGTTATGGTGATCATGGTGATGATGATTATGAGGAAAAATTAATACAATTACAATTACATACAATTAGAAAGATAATTATGTCGAATAAAGGAGAAATATAGATGATACAATATAAAGGATGATGATAATAGAAATAATGAAAATGATGAAGATGATTTTTTTGTATTTTTTTCATCCACAACGCCGAGGCGTGTAGGTATTTTTTTTAATGAATGATATAATAAAGACGATGATAAAAATAAGAATAATAAAATAATGATGATAAAGATGATGGTGATGATGAGGAGAACGACATAAATTTAAAATAGCGATTATGATGAATATAAAAGGAGAACTATAAATGATATAGAATAAATGATACAATATAAATATTATGATGTTGATATAATAGATATGCTGATGAAAATTAAAATAATGATGAAAATGATTTTTTTTTAATTTTGATTTTTATATTTTTTTGTTCTTTTTTCATCCACAACGCCAAGGCGTGTAGGTATTTTTGCAAATGAATGAGAATGATGGATACTAAACATGCATGCTGATAAAATAATATTAAATTCTGTAAGATATCTTTTTTGTAACCTTTTAATTAATTGAGAATATTATGAGATCTGGTCTTTGGGGATTGAATCAAATGAACGAACAAGGGGTAGACTACTATCAGACAGAAATGCACAAAATGATTATAGTCTACACTGTGGAAATAAAGTCTGCCACAAGCATGAAGAGGGCAACAACACTGTAGATGGTGCAAGGCTCTTAATACATGTATTTTAAACAGTTTTGTTTTTTTGAAACTAGTTAATTAAGTCAATAAGACTTTTAGGGAAAATAACAAATTACAAGTCTATATAATATTTACAACTACACTGAGAATGTGTTTAAGGACTGTAGCGGTTGTCTTTACGGAACTTTTTTTTTGGCCAAAAACATCTTTAATTATAAATAAAATAGATTTCAAAATATGTCAAAAATATTTGGAACTAAAAGATTGGAAAAAATACCATATGACGGGGGAAGTCGGTCTACATGCAAATTTAGAATATAGGAATGTCGACCTCGTGGTCGGCATTCAAAGAATCGCGGTCAAGGTCGTCGTCGGAATAGCAGCAGGGGCCAGTGACTGATACAAGTGATGGCTCGGCAGTTGGCTGGTTTGTCGCCATGGCGGATGGGGTTCTGGCCTTCATTGTGGATCGGCATCGGCTGAGAACGTCCCTGTTTCTTTCTGCATTTGCCTGCTTTTCTTTGATGTTCAAGTCTGCCTTCTTGCGGAACTGGTAGTCACTGTCAGCCCTCTTTTCCTTACACTTGGCTCTAGGAATGTCAAAGATATACTCGTATAGCAATATAAGTTAGATATAGCTGTAAAAGATTCTGTAATATCATAAGTTTAGATACTTTCTTTTATGTTTGGATTATTGTTTCGGTATTTCTCTTTGAGACTCAAAACATTACTTTGAAAAACGGTCATGTTTACACATCTTATAGCATTTACGTGAAAATTTCCAGTCAAAATACAATTGCACATATCTTATGGCTCTTTGTCACGGTCTGCGCGTTAAATTTGGAAAACATCTTCAATTAACATGAATTTACTAGTCCTATATTTTGATATTTTTGTCATAGTCATTTTTACTGTGTTACCTTTTCTTTTCATATTCCCTGGCAGCGTTTGTCTTCTGTTCCAACATTTCGGCTCTTTTGTATGCAGCATTCTGCTCTCTTTCGTAACGTATCTACAGTTTGAATATGACAACACGTTATAGAAACGAAGAAATTTAAAATAGTTTAGATAGGCTTAAATTACAAAATCACACTATGTCATCGGAAGCTTCCAACGGGGAAGTGACGATTCAAATTTAAAGATGACAAAAACAATAGTCCTTTTTCTCCAGGGTACTTCAGAACACTATGTCACTTCAGTATCTTTAACAGTTAAAACAAAACAACTAAATTAACGTCACCGAGCAAAATATATGTTACAATTTCACAGAACTTAAATTTGTTCACAATGATGTGATAGTGTTTCAAGAGTCTGTTTTAACGGTATAATGTATCATTTCCTTTTTTCACTTAAGAAAACTGGAACTATAATAATTTAGGTCTTGTTTTCTTTATACAGACACTAAACTTACAAGTCCAGGGGTCCTTTTGATTGGCGGAAGAAGCGGCTTCCTCAAGATGGTTGGTCGGCTGTCAACCTCAATGTTGAAAGATTCACCTCCGCGGGCTGTTCGATGGTTATACTCCACTGTAATATGAAAAATAAAAAAAAATGAAATAACAATATTCTTCTGGACAAACCTTAAGTCTGAATTATAAAAATTAGTTACATGTATCGTCTACAGATAACAATGTATGTTTAAATTGCTTATTTCATTGACTGTATTACTTACGTCCCATTGTCACTGGTATCAGTTGATATGAATTGTAAGAAATTTCCTTCATTTCAGTTTTTTTAAAGAAAGAAAGAAAAAACAAACATGTTAGGTTTTTTGGTTTAATTCAGTTTAACGCGATTTAACAGTCAAAGTCATGTTGGGGAGACAGTGTAATTGACCATCGTTACTGGGAAAGACCAGTACTAGACTCAAATTCTCTGTAAGTAACTGCTTACTTTCTAACACAAATGGAAATGTTAAGTAGTGGGCCTCAAACCTATGACCATTCATCAGTGTGAGGTTACATGTTCAAACTGAGGGAAAGAAGCAATCAAAAACCATTATATTTAAAAAAAAAAATAAGAATAAAAGAATTTCATGCGGCCAGTTATTTTTGATTTTGATGAATAAATGACCATGAGATAAAAATAACACTCAAACAAACGAACCTAGTTTTGGAGGAGAAGTTCTGGCAGCAATTGCTTTCCGCTTCTTTTCTCTTCGTCTCTCTTTTCGCTTAGCGAACCATGTCGCTATAAAACCAAACAGGCAAGGCAATTTTCTGCGACTCTTGATGTTTGCAGTATCTTCTCCCACCGTTTCTTCAATGTCTGAGGAGTTTCTCTGTACCTCCTTCTTATTTTGACATTTCTGTTAGAGATATGAATTGGTTATAAAGAGAAACAAAACAAGAACGTAAATAATGGACGAATAAGATACTAGTTATATTGAAAGTTGATTAAAAACAATATGATGAAATTTAAACAAGGAGGAACGACTAAAGGAAGGAAGGAAGGAAGGAAGGAACAAACGAACGAACGAAGAATGAACGAACAAACGAACGAAGAATGGATGGATGTTTGAAAGAAACTGATTTTTTATCTATGTGAACTATAATACGCTTAACTGTATATATATTGTAAGAATAGTTATTGTTTTACCTTGTCTTTCTTGATTTTCACGTTTTCCTTGGTCTTATTTCCAGCGGTGTCGGATTCTGTTCTAGCTTGACTTTTTTCGTCATTTTTCTGTTGTGCGTCGTCTAACGGCAACACGCGGTTCTTCATTTTTCTGCCTTTCTTCTTTTTCTTTTTCTTGCCCGTTTTCTCTGGTTCCTCGTCTCTTTTCTTTACCTCTGCAGATTCTTCATTAGTATCTTTAACCTCGGCCACCCTTGCTCTAAACATTTCTTCTATGTGCTTTGCATACGTGATTTCAACTTCGTTGAAACTTTCTTCAATTTTAGCTGTACGGTCGATGGGGACCAAAGGCTTCAGAGGGAAGAACTTCACATTATCACTTCGCGCGATAACAGCATTAAAATTTTTACCTGTGTCTTCCACGTTGTCTTTGGAGGATCCCTCCTCCAAAAATCTGACTCGGCGTGGTCCTTTTTCAGCCATTTCGGCTGTTTTGTTATGCCCACGCTAAAAGCCTGACTGAATGCCAGCGCTCTGTTGAGTTATGCTAGGCAACGTCGCCAGACGTCGTTATGCTTGTTATGACGTCACAAACGCCAAATGGATTATGGGAAGCTATTCATACAAAAAATATAGTGCACAAGGAACACAGGAGATGAGAGTACACCCTTTGACAAAATAAAACAGTATTTGTTTTAAAATACTCTTCATTGTCAAACACAACTCTTGTATTACGCGATATCCGTTACTCTTGGTAACTTTAGTTTTTGTTTTGTGTTCTTGGGCTCATTCTTTGCTTTCAGGCCAACTGTTAGGTTGTTATATCTCCCTAGTGCAAGGCCTACAATTTCATCAAATAAACTTGGGTTAAAAAAAGAACAGTTCCGGCTCTTATTCCATGGCTTAATGATGCAGTGAGGTATACACTTAAAGATGTATCACGTGGTCATAGATCATCCACACTTCCTGGCTACTATTTTTAACTTTTTTTTTTAACATAAGACAGCAATTCCATCACGGTTGTCTTACCGAGTATAAAATAGCAAGTGCCAAATATGAAGATTCATTACATCTGGGAGGTTTTTCATTGAAAGCAAGTTATATTTCCTTCCTTCTGAGTATTTTGTAGAAAACGAATGAACAAATAGTAAAACAAAATGGTTATTTTCCAGCTTTTATGCATACCTTAGTAAACTTCCAGAACAAACCTGTCATTGAATTTGGACTGTTGGTTTGCTTTAATTCAAAACTTACTGGTTGAATAGTGAACATAGCACACTCTGAATACTGTAGGTTCGCTATGGTCTCAAGTGTAATAACAAGTGTACAACAGCAGTATCAAGGTTAACATTTGTCATAGTGCGCCATTTGTAATTTTCAAACTCTGAAAAGGGGCACAGTCCTTTATATAAAACTATGATACATGTACTTGAAGCAGAAACTTTTAATGGCATAAAGGATCTAGGAAAATTCCAAGTCTATTTAATTTAAAAAAAAAAAACATATATAATGCTGGTTACCATTTCTTAGAATGGGGCCTGGTGGATAAGCATTTTAATTATAGTTATCCAACGAAGGCTGTAACAATACAAACAATTTCCAAATGTTATCAATAACTTTATTTGACATGATTAATATACTCCAAAAAAGCAAGAGATATCAGTACTTACTATAACAAAACATGGTAAATAATACAATGTACACGTTTATTGCTTTTCCATGCATTGGTTGATACAATGCTTTGAATTACCTAAAATCTTATGATAATTTAACTTGCAAAAAATCCTAAAAATGCCTTTTCATATATCTGGATGCAATAAAAAAATCATCTTTTCACTTCCTGGAATGCTATAAATGTTGATTAAATATGTGCATACAAAGAAGTCATAAAATTGTGACACTTTTGTCAAAACTGTCAGTTAAGAATACAAATGGTTATACACAAGAAGATAAAAATGATGCCAAACATGACAAATGTCCACTGAAAGACAATCTGGTAGATTAAGCACCTTTAGGCAATCTTCAATCCAGCCAATGAGCGTTCAAGACTCTGAAATATAAAACAATATAACTACTTAAAGTTATGTTTGAGGCAGTTCCAGTAAAACATATAACTCATGCCAAGAAGGCAAAATAGCACGGAGGATCTTTTATATAGGGGTGTCTTTTCTTGTCAAACTTCTAAAGTGAGTTGGTCCATTTTAAAAGTGCCTGCCAGGGGTGAGATGTTTTACTAGAATGGCACAAAGATATAAAGTTTTACCAGGCTTTAAGGATTAGAGCATCAGATACAATGTCAAGGCTCTGTTGTAATAAATTTTCAAAATAATGCTCACAACCAAGTAATTGGACAGCAACAGTACTAGCCATACAACCTGAAAGCTCCCTACAGCAGAAGCCAATATCTTGGTGAAAATAACACGTGTTCAGTGTAATACAGTTATCTTTTATGTTGCTTCCACATGCATTAATAACATAAATTATCCTGTATACTCAAAAAAAAAAAAACATTCTATTTTTTAATTTTCTTTAAAGCACCAAGAGAATGACAGATTGGTGCTGAGGTGAAATAAAAAGATGAAATGTCACCAGCAAGTGACCAATGCCTCCACCCCACCCACAAACTGTCTGTCTTTTGGGCAGGCTCCGTACATAAAACTTGCAACAATTATAAGTTCAACACAAATCATGTTTCTTTAATATTCAATACTAGTCTGTTCTTCTGACACATATTTAGTAAAAATGTTTATTAGTAAATGGTTAGTTCTATTAATGATTTATGATATTACTATTCAATGTAACTGATGATGTGACCCATTTATGGTCACTGTAAGAACGTGCAGTTGTTCTTGTGCCTAAAATTTGAAGATTTCATGTGCGGAAATGGTCTAAGCAAGATCCTGATGAATGTGTTGGGATTGAAACATGCTGAGTAAAACCTTGAGATGACAAAGCCACTGCTATTTCAGCAGGACACTGTTCTGTTATAGTTTGGTTGAAATCCCAAGTGCATATGGTAAGTGTGACCTTGACCTCTGAGCTGCAGGCCTGGGTTTTGCACATGATACATCACCTCAATGTGCAACACATCTATACAAAACTATTTCAAATCCATCAATAAATGATTATATTATGGACTGGACGTCACCATCTATTGACAATCCTATCATGACTTTTGACATATAAGTGTGACCTTGACCTTTGAGCTGCAGACCTGATTCTTGTGCGTGACATGACATCTTAATTTGCAATACCAACTTATTACAACATTCATCAGAATTACAAAATCAATGACTGCACATGACCATTAATGCACTTTTATGAAAAATTTCCTATGAAGTCTAAGTGTGACCTTGACCTTTGAGCTACAGACCTGGGTCTTACATGCCATACAATGATTTAATGTGCTACATGTATATGAAAAATTATTTTAAAATCCATCCATAAATGACAAAGTTATGGACCGAACAAGACCATTTATTTACAATCATATCATGACTTTAAACATGTAAGTGTGACCTTGACCTTTGACCAAGAGACCTGATTCTTCTGACATGTCATCATTATGTCCAACACATTTATGCACAGTTATCTTAAAATCCATCCAGAAATAAAAGATTTGTTGCCCGGACACAAACATAGTACTTTCATGAAAAATTCCCTTCGGAGCTTGACCTTTGAGCTTCAGACTTGGGTCTTGTGTGTGACACATTGTTTCAATGTGCTATAAATTTGTGCAGAATTATTTCAAAATCCATCTGTAAATCACAAAGTTATGGACTGACATTTTTATCATCTCATTGCAACATGGTCTACTTCTTTTCAGAGAAGCTACTGAGAGAACTTGCCAGATGGTAGAGACATAAATCATATATCTTCAAATATCTAAGATTTTTCTTATCTTGTTAGAAAATCTCACCTTAATGTCCCAGATAATCAGCTGTCCATCCGCAGCAGAGGTGGCAATCTTACTGCAGTCTGACTTAGTACCTGCATGTATTGACACTTGCCTGAAATATACAGAAAAAAGTGTTGCTCAATACGTAGGTAAGGATACACAATTATGTTCTGACAAAAAAGTAATGCACAAAAATTCTTCAGTATTATAAGCTTACAAACTGTGCTGAGGGTTAGGTCAGATAAATACCAAGAAAATCTCTTGCTACAATGGGTTAATGCAGAGACATAGATAACAGAGATAGGCAACTTCCTAGCTAGTTAAGGTCTCACGCGTGCCTGCTTAGACAGTGACTTGTAGCAAGTATAACTTGTTAACTAGTTGCCAAATTGAAACAAATTATACATTTTCTGAAAGCCTAGTCATTTGTCTATTGCTGCAGGTAAAATAATTTTAGTCCTGGTAAAAATAAATGATGCATCATGTGTTAAAGAGAACTGAAACTTAATCATTTATCACGAAACTATAAAGATGGTGAAAAACTGGGATAGTGGGTATATTCTGCCAAGTTATATTAAATTAAAGGGCTAGAAAGTTGCCAATATTTTAACTTGAAGCTATAGACGACTGTTTAAGCTTTCAAATGATGTATACCTTAAAAGGGTCGAACAAATAGCCATTGAGTTTTAATTGCTTCAAAATGCCTAATTTTTTCACTTTTTGAGAGGCATGTGCGCTAATTTAATGGAGTAAATAGGAGCTGCTTATCTCTGTTATCTATGTCTCTGGTTAATGTAACAATTTTAGATCTGATTTTATCATCAGGAGTTTTATGGCTCTACACCCTTACCTGATTGCTTTAACAGTTCAGCCATATACTTTAGAAATCATTTGAAATTGGCAGTGGTTACACACCATTACTACCAATCCTTGGTTAGGACAGACTTTAATACACCCTTACAAGATTAAGTAGTACATACGTGACTGTGTTCTGATGAAGAGTTTTCAATGCAGTAGAAGTCTCCTGACCAGACGCCCCCTTCTTATCCAAACTCCTAAAGCGGTCCATGGCACTGCAAGTAAAAAGAAATGCATTATTCACATGACTGGCAATGAATAAATCCCTATTCTAATGGAGAGGGAAATTTTGACCTGGTCTGACACAAAAAGAAACTATAGTGCCTCTCTTCTGACATTTGTGCATTATGACAAGTAAAAACACCAGGTTAATCTGTATATCACATACCTGACCATCAAAGTATTAACATGACTGACCGTTTATCACTTAAATTATTCCAAGAGATAACATGAGTGAAAGTACATCAGATGGAATATTTCAAGAAAAAATATGAACGACAGTTTATCACTTAAATTATTTCAAGTGAAAACATGACTGACAATGTATCTCATGAACTATTCTAAGTGGAAATGTGACTGACAATGTATCTCATGAACTATTCTAAGTGGAAATATGAGTGACAATGTATCTCATGAACTATTCTAAGTGGAAATGTGATTGACAATGTATCTCATGAACTATTCTAAGTGGAAATGTGAGTGACAATGTATCTCATGAACTATTCTAAGTGGAAATGTGAGTGACAATGTATCTCATAAACTATTCCTAGCAGAAACGTGATTAAAAGTATATCAAATGAACATTTCAAGAAAACCTACTAGTCAAAGTAATTCACATGGAATTTCACGAGGACACATGAATGTGGTGAATAATTAACTATCCATCTTTATCGAATTATACACCGATCCATCAATTTCAAGTACATACCTCACTTTGGCTTCACTCCCATCTTTAGGTACATCAAGATCATGAACATATTCTATGTCACCATTGGGCTTCTGCGTAAACAGCTTGGGGCAGCAGTCAAATCCCTTAAGAAACACAGATGATTTCAAAACTACAGAAAGTACGAATAGGACTGTTCACATTTATTGACAATTTTCTGTAACACTAAGCAGTCCATCTGCTTTTAATTATGAAGACATTTTTAAGACCTTTTATAAGATAAATGTTTAGGACTAACAAAACTGTTCACCTTGTCAAAGATTGTAGCAAATGCTGCATTCCATTGCAATGTAGTTTTTGACATAATGTTTGATTACACTTACCACAATAAATTATAGGTATTTTTACAGAAAAGATTTTTTAAAGGCAAAGACAGAATGATATTACAATAAAGTAAAATGATTTACTGTCTCTAATGTGAATGAGCTTCTTTCTATATACAGCAAAACCTTTTGTCAGCTATAACTCTCTAGAACTGACTGTTCTTTGAGACAATACTCCCCAATGTTGAGACAATAAATGTAAGACAATATGCACCAATCTGAGACAATAAATTTTAACTTCAGACAATACAACCCGTTTATATACAGTAAAACTATACTACTTACTGCAACTGCTAAGCTATTCTCTGTCACCCAAGTGAGACTGTAGAAGGGCAGGAATGTACCTTTGATCATTGATAATCTGTAAATAACAAAATCAAGGTATCTGCTATATACAAAAATATTGCTCTATAATTTTAACTTACAGCATTTCACTTGTGGCCAATAACTATTGTTTTATAAATCAAAGTATATCATTAATTTATCATATATTAAAATCCAATGAAAGTGACAGACTATAAGAAAAAGATTAAACAAGAGCTATCAGTGGAGACAGCATGCTTGACTATTTAAGTACTGGATAGTTAAGAAAGGGATAACTATTAAAAATCAATTTAATTCAAGATCTATAGACAATCTTCTTCTCAATGGTAACTATATATAATGCTGTGCTGAGCAGGACAGAATTTTTAAGGAAAATTCTAAGTTTAAAGTGGAGATCATTCTTGAAATGGGTGCTAAAATTATGAACCTTGTCATACATGATGTGGGTGATGATCACAACAATATTTGTAGTCTGATGTAAATGCCTTACAAAATAAAGAAATTAAAGTAAAAAAATTAAAAAGCAAAAATTGAAATTTCAAAGGGGAGATAAAAATATTGAAATATGGGTGCTAGAGTTATGAACCATATCAAACATGATGTGTGTGATGATCAGGAACATATATTTGAAGTCTGAAGTAAATCCCTCAAGAAATAAGAATTTATAGTAAAATATTACAATTTTAAAGAAAATTTTAAGTTTAAAGGGGAGATAATTCTGGAAATATGGGTGCTAGAGTTATGAACCTTATCACATATGATGTGGGTGATGATAAGGAGCATATATTAGAAGTTTGAAGTAAAGCTCTTAACACATAAATAAGTTATAGTAAAAATATTTTACTGTACAAAAACTTTAATCAGAAATCTGGACGCAGACACTGGGTTTAGTAGGACAGCATTGTACTTCCTATAGTTGCGCTAAGAAAACACTTCTGGCCAGCAGGATAAGGTTTTACATATATGTAAAAGAAGTAATATGACATAAAATAAAAGAACTTACGCTTGCCCATTAGAGGCATTAACAATACCAATGCTGGAATCATGTCCCACCCAGGCAAGCTTCTCCCCAGAAGCAGAGAATGATACACAGTGTACCCATCCTCCTGAAAGATGAAAAGAACACGAAAGTTGTATAATATCATGGGTGGTTACAGTATGGCAAAGGTTTGTGAGAAACTAGAATTGTATCCATAACACATGGGTGCCCACACTCTGTGCCTCTGTCAGTATGCTAGTCCTTGTATGGTGCAAGGTGGTGGGAAGCAGGTGGTAAATGAGTATGTTTGGTGAGTAGTGGGTAAGAGGGGAGTCCTGGGGAAGATGGCAGGGAGGTAAGGTATCAGCTACTACAACAGTGTCTGTAGACTGGGGTGCTATATAAACTCATTGGGGAGGTGGTGGGGTCTCTGAAATTCCTAGGCAAACAGGAACACCAAACCACAGGTGTGCAACTCTTCATACTGATATATACCTACCCTGTTCTAGTTACATAACCCAAAATTATATTCTTTTGCCTCAGCATTTGACACAAGCTGAAATACATCTATTTTCAAACAATCAAGGGCCATCACTCTAATTCCTTAGCATAGGAGAATACCAAACTCCAGGTGCATCACTTTACATGCTGAAATATATCTACTTTCTATATCAATCAAGGGCCACATCTCTGTTACTCCTCAGCAAAGGGGCATGCCAAACCCCAGTTAAGTTAAAGATTAAACAAAAAAATACTTCATGATTAATGACAAGAATATCCTTCACTTGCCAATGTTACATGATCTTAATTTAAAAGACATGCACTATATCTACCTCCTCCAGTGGAGAATTCTGCCATGAGGTTACCAAAGGTCATCTTGTTACCCCAATTGGTTGATGAAGGCTTCCCTTCTACTTCCTTTACATAGGCAGAGAAAACCCTACAAGTTTTTTATTAAAAATAATTATATTTTAGTATTCAAGACAAGTGAAAATACGTACAGGTAAAAATTGCTGACTGGTGGATAAAGGGTATATCATTCAGAAAATTTTTTATTACTCCCAAAATTTATGCCATTTTGTCATCAAAATGAATCATCAATGTATAGGTTATGCTGTAAAACAAAAGTTTTTACTGTCTCAAGTTTAACTATCATTAAGATTCTTTTCCAACTGACATCAAAGAGAAAAATTTCAAGGCAGATTGCAAACCTATCTGTAGTTAATACCTGGCTTTAAAGTCTGTTGAGCCTGCAGCGAGCAATACATTGTTTGGATGCCAGTCAACACTGTAAATACGCAGAAATAAAATCATAACAAGTATACATGTAAGTACTTGAAGACAGTAATGACAGCAGTGTATTTTCCATGAAAACTTGTTGAAATAAGGATGTATGTACATGTAACAATTGCTGTCAATTGAAAATTCTTTCCTGTTAGTCTGCTCTAGAAAGAAAGTCTAACACTGAAGTTGAAAAATGTAAAAAAATTCCGATATTCAACACCTCTCAAGACAATATCTTTAAATCAAGGTTTACTATGTATATTTATACCAAAAACAAAGATTACCGTATTTACTTGATGTATTCGGACACTCTAAAAGTTCTCTCATTAAGTAACAACTTACACATTATTTATACACGCAATCAAAGCTGAGCTACATGCAATACATTAGCATGTTATCAAATAGTATCCTACCTTGTGATAGTCGATCTGATTGGCTTCTTGATATGCTTGCTGACCCACCAGTTGTTTTCCTGCTCAAAGTAACAGATGGAGATAAGCCGGGCACCACTTCCCACTGCAAACTTGTTTTCTGTAACAAAAATGAATAATATGCAACAAATAGCAAAGAATCCTAAAAGAAGTACAAATAAACTGACTGACCAGGCACTTTTCCCTCTTTTTTTTAATTAATGCAGCAGGCTGGGAGAACACATTGCTTTAGTTAGGTTTATGTCAGACATAAAATCTACAGTATCTTTTATCCGTTTTACTTGATAAAAGTTTTACTAACAGATTACATCTCTTGTTATTCAAGTTTTATAACAACTGAAAACATAATTTCATCTTCTGTCAATAACAGAATACATTTCAGATCATGGTCTAGTCTATATTAAAAGCTATATTTCAGGTGACACACATTTATAATGTGCAGCATTACTTTGTGTTTCATGAATAAAACCAGTCTAACAGTTGTCTTAATTATGAATCAGTTTTAATAGCTGACCTCAGATTTTAGTTCTTTCAAATATCTACTTTTTGCTTGATTTTGAAATAATGATGGTCCTAATAGCAGAATGTATGATTATCTACCTTCAGGAGACCAGCGTACACATGTAGCAGCCCTGTTGATTCTCAAAATGACCAGGTGGGGTTTCCACTCATCACCTTCCTGAGTCCAGACATAGGCATTCCTGTCCTGAAAATGTATGAACATAAACAAACATAAATTATATTAATTTTACATATGCACAAGTATGCACAGATTTAAAGTTTGAGTACCACTTTGCTTTTAAAAGTATTTTATTTTCTGACATAACCATTGGAGTGTAATCATTACAATTAGGGTCCAAAATAGTTAAAATGTTAATCACATGTAAGTAAACCAGAGAAAAATGAAATTTTAACAGCATTAGCATGTACATGTGACAGGTTAGGCAACTTCAGAATTCTTTCTTCAAAAGTCATTAGACATTCTGCAGTTTCTCTCACATTATTCTCAATAATCTAACATCTAACTTGACCCTAGGAAATGACAACAGGAAGCTACATGTACCTATAGACAAACAACTGAGTCATTACTTCCTATTATGTAATTACTTCAAAACCGTGTACAATATTTAAGAGTTACAACAATGACTCTTACAGCTCCACAGGTAACTAAGATATTAGATTTGGGTGCCCAGTCAATACCGGTGACTCTCTGACCATGTTCTGTCAACTCACTCTTCGGCTGCCACTTTCCACCTTGTTTCTTGTACACCATCACATTGTTGTTGTTATGAGACATTGCCAAGCCTGTAATACAGTCTCACATGGTAGACATTTTATTTAAGAAAAATAAAATAAAATGTTCATTTTAAAACTTGTGAATGATAGATCTTTTGATGAAGAAAACAACTTGTCAAAACTGCAAAATATGACAGATAATAAGTTATGTGGTTGTTTTTTTTTTTTAAAGTAACTGCCATAATTTTTCTATTTCGGTTAAATTAAACTTTTACCTCCAGTTTTGAACATGGTAAATTAAATCCTGTCTGAATTTTCAAAACACAGCTAACACTCCATCAGAAGTTTAATACATACCATTTCTATCTCCACTGAAAGCATGACAAGTAATTGGTTCTACTCCAAAACTGTGTTTCTCAGTCATTGTTGATTTGATCTTATTATCTTCTCTGAAACACAATATACGATCAACTATCAAATGAGTAAAAAAAACATATCTTACACTCCCTGTGTAAGTCGTCTTTTATAGACCCCTCATGGATTTCTAACCAGTTCTGTTCTGGATGAGTAGTATATTGTGTGTCTTCCATGAAGGTGTCGATCTTGTTTTTAAAATTGACGCACAGACGATAGAATTTGGAAGTCCATTCCATTCAGCAATAACCCTTACAGTATACAGAGAAGAAATGTTTCCTTATATCCTTTTTAGATAATTTCAAGATTCATCTTTAGCTTTCACAAGACAGAACTAAAGAAAAAGAGTAAACATCTACAAGAAAAATATTCTTACATAGATTACTGCACAATTATTCGCGGACTCTGGTCAGTCTACGCGAATATTATCGATGAATCCGGAAAGAAATTGCAGCGCTCCAAATCCGGAAGTGAAAGGCTGCACACCCAAAACTAAGATGCACAAACAAAACTTAAATCTTTTCATTAAAAAATAAATCCAACAATATTTAACATCAAATTCAAAGTATAACTTAATATAACTGATGAAATTTAAAAATAAACTATATTTGATGCGATAAGAAAGAAATAAACCAATATATTTCGTGCATTAAAATGAAAGCTTTGGTTCCTGACTCAGCTCTCGTGAGGTAGGTATCCAGCACATTCGGTGAAAAGTGTAAAAGTCGGAAAACTCGGAAAAAAAATCATACATAAGTCCATAAATACAATACCTGAAAGTATGGAGTCATTAAAAAATCTACATATAAAAACTAGACACTCTTAAAAGTTATTTTAAATGCGATTTTTAATTAAAGGAAATTCAGTCAACTGCGACTCTTCATGCTTTAACTTAGAAAACACAGAAATCACAGACAACAGCAATCAGTTTATAAATTCAGGTGCTTAACTCACGACATTGATACCTTTGTCCATAAAAATCATTCGACATTAGTGATTTTTTTCAAATGAATGTAATATACCCATAAATATTGTTGATAATCACCTATTGGAAATTCTTTCACTGAAAGAACATACTGCCGCACTAAGATCGCGGGAAATATACGACAAAAAAAAAATTCTTTTTTTTAAGTTTTTCAAATAAGAAAAAGGGCTTTTTTAAATAATCTTTATACATATTGAAAGTATCATCAGATGAAATATATATAAAAAATCTTATATTAAAAGGCCGTGACCACGGCAATATATATTTCCTTGCTAAATCTTCTGAATATATGAAGATGTATATTTTTTGGTGGATGGTCCTTGATAATGTTGCAATAACTTTTGGCTCAACCCGTTTGTATGTATTCGTTATAGCTGAGACAAATTTGTTTATTTTTTGTGTGTGTTTACAATAAAGTAAAATTAAAATTAAATTGAGAATATCATAAAATTAATATGTACACGTTTCTCAGGCTAATGAATTCATGTAATTATTTTTCCGAAGTAAATGCCCTTTTTAAGCAAAACTATGCTTATTCAAAGTGAATAAAAATATATATTGCTTCATTTTCGAAATAAAGCTTTTTTTCTTTCTTTCTTTCTTTCTTTTTTTTAAGAATACGGCAATCATTTAATTGTTATCTTTTGACCAATTAATCTATCTATTTGAGGTTATCGTCGGTACCAGTTGCTCATATGTCTCATGAAGAGTTTAGTTATTTTAGATTGTTGGGTATAATGCAATTTACAGAAAGCGTCCCGTTCAGAGGCACCCCTGGTTTTTTTCCATGCTCTGTGTATAGCACTGATACATAGGACCTCGGTTAATCAATCATCTCATTTTTTTCAGATGACACACCACGGGACTGGTGTCTCAAACCATTCGCCTCTGATATATATATATTAGTAACTATTCTATTAAGCATCATTTCAAATATTGTTCTGCGCATATTTCGTGTATATTGTGTGTCAAGTGTAAAACAAACAAAAAATAGAAATAATGCAGTTCGTTAGTGGACATAGGCAAATATCTTTCTGAATATTTGTTCAAGTAGGATGCTACCATGTTTTCCTATCCCCGATATAGAGTTCTTCAATTCTTAAAGGGGAAACTAGCTTTTGAAGTGCTTCCCATTCCCTCGATACGCGATTTTATACATGATCAGTAATAAAAATGTGTACATACTTACTCAAATGATTCTTGATTATTAGCCCGGACAATTTATTACCAGCGCCACAACTTTGAATTACCTCTCATTAATAGATTAAGTCAGCCCTTTCTTTTAATTCATTTTTGGATGAATTTTATGCCGAATTCTCATGCTACTCAGCTTGTAATTTTTCGACTTCATTCAATTGTTTCTAAAGGCTAGACAAAAATGAATTTATTAAAATGGAAATAGAAGAAACAAAGACGACTTCCCATTCTTAATAATGTTTTGATATCAGAAAAGGGGCAAATAAAGATAAATACAATGTAATTAAGAAATACATATCAATTTTTCCAACTTTATAATTAGATAAAGAATTCTTTTCAACAGCGCCTTGTCCAGTGATTAATTTTTGATATAGAACTATCAAACTTATTTTGTAGAAAAAAACAAAACATAAAACAACAACAACAAAAACCAAAACAAAACATAATAAACTTCAGTCATTCATGAAAAAGATAGATAAATGTTTTATTTATGCAGATGTCATAATGAAACCTCATAATGTACAAAGCAGATATTCAGATATTCTGGAGCTGGCGTTGCTGTTCGGTGAACGTTAGCTAAAAGCAGGGCCTTAATTTAAGGTCTGCTAAGTGATTGCAAGAGTGTTTATACTTTATTTATAAAGGCGTAGCAAACATTCTTTTCATTTTCTTTTAGTAAGTATACTTTTGTGTGAATCAGGCATTTATTCAGGAAAAATAAATGAATGAATTCATTTAGGAAACTTTTACACATTTATATATATATATATAGGAGATTCAGCATGGAAATACTTTTCCGCGATTAATGCCACTAAATTAAAGACTTTTCATGTTTTTTATAGATATTTTTAAATATATAAAAATAAAAATAATACGGTCTTTTTTATTTGTATAACTTAAAAAATAAAATTGGTATAAATACATGTTTCGCGACCGGTAAAGGGGTTTTCAACAGATGATCAATAATTATTTTATCGGCGAATTATACTGATTTGAAATATTCATTTACGTTTAAAGGCCTCTGTGGACAAATGTAATAATTTCATTAATTAAGTACCTGAATTTATAAACTAATAACTGTTTAGAACTGTGATATTGCAAGTTTTCTATATTCCACCTTTATAAATTGTAAAAGTAAGCTTATTTCAGTATTCAATACTAGTGAATTAAACATCATAGCTTAGATGGTTTATCTTATATATATACAGAAAGGGATTTTTAACGACTTCAGGAGCACTTCTGTGGTCCAGTGGTAACGCCATGGACTGGTAACCAAGGGGTCCCGAGATCGATCCCCCGCTCCTCCACTAACATTACTAATTGTATTTTGGACGGTAAACCGAGGTCCCATGTATCAGTGCTGTACACTGAGCATGCAAAAGAAACAGGGATGTCTCTGGAACGGGATGCTTTCTGTATCACTATCTTGCACTATAAAATAACAACATAAAATAACTAATCCCTGCAGGATGCGTCGGTCATATGGGCAACCGGTAACGACTATAAATAAACTCAAATAGATAGATAACCACTTCATATTAATCGACTTGTGCATTTACGGACGTGTATAAATCACGATATTTTTTCCGGGTTTCCGTTACTTGTCCGGGTTTTATTCTTTACCAAGATTCAGGTCATTGGTCTTCGAGCACAACAATGTGGACAGGAGCTGTTGTGAAAATTTCTCTCATTTCATCTTTTTGTTTCATTCTCGTCACAGAGGGTCGGAAGGGAGATGAAGACGAAGGTCCTGTGATCCCGCCGTCGCAGTGTGAAGGTATGACAACATGCTTCATAATTTAAATCGTTCGATTCATTTTCTTCCTCATTCTAAGTTCTAACGTTCTACTTTCACTTTAGTCTGTTATTGAAATCACTGCGTTTGTCGATTAATGTTTGTATTTTTGGACTTTTTGAAGAACTTATGATGTTTCATTATTACATTTTTAAACATTGTATTATGTTTGAGCATAGATTTTAGCAATTTTCATTGAACACTTCAGTTAAATTCCCAGGGGATTTTCTGCCATACATGTGGAATACTCTGATTGGTTGATTCTTTATCAATACTTAAAGTTCAACCTAAAGTCTTGAGTTTCAAGATTAAAAACCAATATATGAAACAGTTATTAACATTGACTTGCATATCTTTTGTTCTGTCTTGTGTTTTATATATGACTGGTGAGTGGTAAGGACTTAATAAAACGTGTTCTTAGATTACATTTATTTCCTATACATATTTACTAACACTACAGTATATCTAAACTGGTCAACATATTAATCCAAACTCAGGGCCGGATCCAGAAATTTCTGACTGGGGGGGCTTGGGGGGGGGGGGGTTTGGGGGGCCTCCCCCAAGAAAATTTTCTAAAAAGGTGGAGTAAATGGCTCATTTTGGTGCATTTTAGGCATAAAAATATAATGAAATTTGTGTGAGAATTTAAAAGAAATATACTGGTATTCTTTGAAATGTTCAACTAAAGCAAGAAACTTTTTTCATTTTATATTTATAAAGTACTCTGAAACAAATAATTTATCAATAAATTAATTGGCATAACAAATAACACCGTCATCACATTATCCAATCTCCTCGAAGCGATCTCCCCATCATTCTTTGGAAAGATCTCTGCAGACATGGGTTAACCTTAGCTGGATTTCAGCTGTTTAGTTTAGTTACAGTTGGAATTGCATTGATTAAACATGCCTGGCTGTAATGAAATTTTTTTTAAAAATGTAACTTGAAAAAAAGTTTAAAATTTTGTTTATTTACTTTCGACCATCATCACGTGACATGACTGTCAGCAGTGATTACTGTACTGAAAGTATGGAAGGGAAGTAACCGCTGTGTGGAGTTTGCACCATTTGGAACACCTCGGGCGACTTCAATAAGTCTTTATACGAAGTTGTCGGAAAAGGCCGAGTTGTTACGACTGGAGTTTGCACAATATCATCAGGCAACTGATCATGGTCAGCAGACGCTCATTTAACAACTTTATCAAATACGTCAAGGTTACTAGACGCTTGAAAACTATACATCAGAACTCTCGGATAATCCGTGCCACCGAATATACGGTACATTGTGTAATATACACGGCTATAAAGTTGCGAACTCGTTATCAGTTGTTACGCAATATTGCATGACCATTGCAAATTGAAAGGTTGACTGTGTTTCTGTTACGAGGTGAAAAGAGCTGGAAAAAAATGTTTTAGAGTCTTTAAAAATGAGCCCTTTTAGTTTTTTTTACAAACGGGCCAGCTGGGGGGGCTTGGGCCCCTTAAGCCCCCCCCGGTAAATCCGGGCCTGCAAACTCTGTGACTACTTGTCTCATTCTGCTATCAGAGAGTACAGAGATGCTGCATTATAATAAGGCGGGGCTAATTATAAATGACAGGTATAGAATTACAAAGTTACAGACACTACATCCCCTCTCAACTCAGATAAAAAATAATTGTTTTCAAGATAACAGAATCAAAGACATTTTCTGTCAATGAACAATGTTTGCAATCTTCTGCTTAGCACAAACTATCATGTGTGTTTAAATTTGTCCTGAGAAAAGTTCAACTGCATTTACACTTGGATAAACAGGTAGAGAATTAACAAGTGCTTGATAAAGTCTTAATGGCTATCAGTTGTAACAACAAAAGTCCCAAGAGTAATACATTAATTAACTGCTCATTCAAATTCTCATGATCTGGTACATAAATGTCAGTTAAAGTCTGGACTGAAAATCCAAAGATCATTGTGCATAAAATATTCCTGTAGGTTCAAAGATAAACTAATTGTTCATTAAAGTATAGAACAAAGAAATTATCTGTTCTAACAAAGTATTTACAATATAGTACATGATTATCACTTTCAAGGTGATTCGTCCCTGCACGTGTATAAATCCATGAATAGATAAGCAAACACATTGTTTCATCCTCTTCTTTTGTAGAGAATTTTTTTTTTGGCAGTGTGTTATTATGACACTGATTTCATTTCACAGATATTATTATGCAACACTATTTTTTTTAAATACATTTCACAAATAAATTCTTCTTTGCATCTTTTGCTTGAGTGAATATTATGTAACTTGTTAACGAAATTTACACGAAATTTATCCCTTAGTACTTTAACACACAAAGTCTTTCAAATATTCCGGTGGTTTTCTGTTTCTTGTAGATCTGCGCGGCATTACAGTAAAATCTTGTTCTGTAGAAGTATTTGATTGTGTTGATTTTTCTGTTCTTGGCTGTACTGTTTTATTTTCAGTTGTTGGTGATGTTACGTTTTCCGGTCTGATCTCTGGTGTAATGTTTTGTTTAGGTATTTGTTTGAAGTGCGAAGAATTTCGAGTTATTTGTTTATCATCACGTCTTGCAGTTACCATCGTTCCATTTTTAGAGGTTACTTCATATGGTACTGTATCAAAAGGAGTTGTAAGCTTATTACGTTTTTCTTGCTTTACAAGCACACGATCTCCTATCTTGAGGTTTGATTTCTTGGCATTTCTTCGTTTGTCAGCATAACTTTTCATCTTTTGTTTTGACGAAGTGTCTTGTTTTCTAGCTTCTGCGTCGATTTTTGATTTCTGCTTTGCTGGTATGCTTGGTATTTTAATGTTTATTGTTCTTCCGTAGAAAAGTTCTGCAGGAGTGTGACCTGTGCTGGCATGTGGGGTAGCTCTGTAGTTTCTGAGATATGAATACATAACTTGTTTCCAAGAGGTATCTTGTGTATGTGCAGCTCTAATGGCTTTTCCTATGGACCTCATGAAACGCTCGCATTCAGCATTAGCTTGTGGCCATAACGGAGTAATTTTCCTATGTTTGAATCCTAGGTAGTCTGCAAATTGTTTAAATTCATGTGAATTCATTGGACTGCCATTGTCAGATTTAAGTGTCTTTGGTATTCCAACTTCTGAGAAAATTTTGTCAAGTATAGGAATAACAGTTCTGCCACAAATTGAGCTTATGACTTCGACAAATGGGAATCTTGAGTACTCATCAATAAGCACTAGTAGGTATTTTCCATCTGGAAAAGGACCGCAAAAATCCATACTAACTTCCTGAAACGCGTATTCTGGCATTTTGCTCATGTTCAAAGGTTCTTGCTTTTGTCTGTTTGTTGCTGCCAAACACGGTATGCATCTTTTGCATTTTTCTTCAACCATCTTATCTATCCCTGGGAAATACACTTTTTCCCTGAGGAGTTGTTTCGTGCGAACAATACCCTGATGTCCCTCATGTGCAATTTCAATAACCTTAAGTTGCAATGACTTCGGAATGACAATTTTTGTTAAAATATGCAGTAAAATTTCACCATCATCTAGAGTATCTACGGTAAGATCATTCTTACAACGCGAAAATGTGTCTAGGGAATTGTTAATGTTCGAATAGTTTCATTTGCCTGATCTGACGTTATTTATGACGTTTTGAAGGTCAGTGTCTTTGGCTGTTGCTTGAATTATCTCTTGCATAGTCATGGCTTTTGGAATGTCATGATTTGCTTAGAATGACACATATTCTTCAGCAATAGTTGACATCGCATTACATTTTCCAAGCTGTGGATGTCTGCTTAGGTAATCAGACATATTTGATTCACCTGGCTTGTATATGACCTTGAAATCGTATGTCAGTAAGCTCATTCTCCAACGTTCTAGTCTTGCAGGTGGCTTTGACCTTGGATTGTTATAGATATGTACAAGAGCTTTTGCATCACTAATCAGTGTAAATTTATGTCCAAATAAGTAAATATGCCAGTGCTCTATAGCCCAAACGATTGCTAGATTTTCCTTTTCAGTTTGTGAGTATCTTGTTTCGACCTCTGTCAGCGATTTACTTGCATAACACACAACTTTTCCATTTTGTAGCATCACGGCTGCGACTCCAACTGGACTTGCATCTACTATTACTTCAGTTTCCTTCTGTGGGTCAAAGTACGTCATTACTGTGTCACTTCTAAGTGCAGTTTTCAGTTTTTGAAACGAAGCTTCTTGTTCGCTTTCCCATGACCATTTCGCATTTTTCTTGGTCAGTCTTCGCAAAGGCTCTGTTATAGTGGAATAATTTGGTATAAAGCGCGATACATAGTTCGTCATGGCAAGGAAACTTCTGACTTCCGATACATTTTTGGGTGCTTGTGTGTTTTTGATCGTTTCTACTTTCTTTGGATCTCAGCTGACATGCCTGATTCTCCAAATACGTAACCAAAAAATTATAGCTTTCTCTTGTTGAATTCGCATTTTTGTTTATTTAGCGTGAGATTCTTCTGCTGAAGTCTTTGTAGGACTGCTTCGAGTCTTTTGTCATGCTCTTCTTGTGTCTCTGCAAACAGGATTACGTCATCCCTTATGTTTCTTACGCCTTCTAGCCCTTCGAGTGCTGTGCGTAGTGCGTTCTGAAAGATTTCTGCTGAACTGTTGATGCCAAAACTTAGACGTTTGTATCTGTGAAGCCCTACATGCGCTGTGAAAGTAGTTATGTTTCGTGATTTCTCAGAGAGTTCTAGCTGGTGATAACCTTGGTTCAAGTCTAATTTCGAAAATATGCGAGCTCCATTCAGATCAACTATCATATTGTCTATGGTTGGTATTATGTGTCGAGTTCTTTTTATGGCTTGATTCGGTTGTCTCATGTCCACACAGATTCTTATCTCATTGGTTTTGCTTTTAGGTTTTGGTGCGATAACTATTGGTGAAACCCAGTCTGTAGGTCCTTCTACCTTTTCAATGATGTCTAGTCTCTCTAAACGAGCAAGTTCATCCTCAACTTGTTGTCTAAGATGAAATGGTATGCGTCTGTGTGGTTGTGTCACAGGTTGTACGTTTGAGTCAATGTGCAATTCCACCTTGGTGTCTTTCATCTTGCCGATTCCAGTGAAAACTGTTTTGTATTTGTCGCAGAGCTCATTGACCTTGCTTGTATTGAGAGTGTTGATTTCAGGTATAACTTGAAGATCTACAGATGTTGAATATGATAATAAGTTTCCACTTTGACCTTTGGCTATGAATATAGGCGCTGTAACAATCTTGTTTTCCGTTTCTATTGTTGCTTGAAATTTGCCTAATATTTTGACTGAAGTTGCACCATATGCATAAACTTTTGTGTCTGTTTTGCTGAGTTTGATTTTGCTTTTGAGCTTATTGTATGTTTGTTCATCTATGACATTTATTGACGAGCCTGTGTCTATGAGAACCTTCAATGGATGACCATTTACGTGAACTTGAATTTTCGGTCTCCGTGATTGAACTGAATTTATGTTTTCACACGACAATATAAATGAATAGTTGGTTTCTGCTTGGATATTGTCATTTTCGTTTTCGCTTTGGCTGCTGTCATCACTGTTTAGATTATGAACCGCTTTGTTTATCTTTTTTGAACAGCACACCCTTTCAAAGTGATTTTTCTTATTGCAGTAGGTACATGTTTTTCCTGCTGCTGGGCATCTGGTGCCTGTCTTGTGCGGAAAGTCATATCCACAGTATCTGCATTGTATTTGCTTTCTTCTGGGCGTATCGACTGTTTGCCTCTGTTGACGTATCTTGGTGGTCTTTTTTGAGTTAGTCTTTCTTGTAGACTTCAATGCATATGATTCCTGTTTTGTTGGATTTTCTATTTCTGATGCTTGCTTGTCAGATAGTTCCAACGCTCTAGCTTCTTGTATCAGGCTATCCAGTGACATGTCTGCTTTAAGTGCTTTTCTTCTTAGTCTTGTAGATTTACAGCCTTGAATTATTTGTGTCTTAATTTCTCTGTTTCTGTCACTAAATTCACAGTTCTCAGACAGTTTTCTTAGACGGGTGTAGAAACTGTCCATAGATTCGTCACTGTTTTGCTTGGCTTGTCTGAATTTGTAGACTTCATATTCTACACATTTCTTTGGACTGAAGTATTCGGTGAGCTTTTCTACAGCTGTTGTGTAGTCATCCCCTGTGTCTTGGAGTGTGTCGAATATGTCCTTGACTTCTTCACCAGCATAATGTAAAAGCAATGCACGTTGTCGCTTTGTGTTTTTAATGTCCAGCCCTATGAGTAGGTTATCTAGCCCACTACAGCACTTTTTCCAACGAGTGTCAACTGCTGCCTCACTAACACTGAAGCTTGGAAACACTGGTAATCCTTGTGCCATTTTTCATTGAAACCACAGTATTCTTAATGAATCAATGAAGTTGTTATGTCACTGTATTATCCAGCAAAGTGTTTTAAACTTTTATAATTCCAACTTGTGTGTGTGTCAGTTCCGCAGTTAATTCCAAAGAAATTTAGTTAATCCATTTACACTTTAAAATCCATTTATTATCTTGTCGCCATTGTACTGTCTTGTGTTTTATGTATGACTGGTGAGTGGTAAGGACTTAATAAAACAACATGTTCTTAGATTACATTTATTTCCTATACATATTTACTAACACTACATTATATCTAAACTGGTCAACATATTAATCCAAACTCTGTGACTACTTGACTCATTCTGCTATCAGAGAGTACAGAGATGCTGCATTATAATAAGGCGGGGCTAATTATAAATGACAGGTATAGAATTACAAAGTTACAGACACTACATCTTTTTGACCAGATTTATTTACTGAAACATGATTGGTTGCTTTTAGGAGAAAAGACATGAACTAAAATAACTTAGCAGTCAGATTTTCTGTTTAGCCAACAGTATATGACATCTTATATATTCTAGCAGAAACAATGTGAGAGAAAATGTCATTTTCAAATAATTAAAAAAACTTAAGTAGTTATCAGTATTTTTACTGGTTATGTTAAAATAGTGCCCAGTATAAGATGTTCATTTATTGATAAATAATGAACTGTATCATGTAAGACACATTTGTAGTAATTATGAAAGAATATTGGGTAACTTATCTATTGCTAATCAGTTATTTTTTTAGTTACTAATTTTAAGATCTACTGATTCTCTAAACAGTTGTTGTGCAAATCTGAATCAGTTATAGCTTATAGTTTCTAGATGTTTGAAGAAGACAGTTTTATAGCATCAGTTTATTTTCAGTATTGTTTACTGTGCAAATTTTCATTTTCAGATGCATTTATCTTGAGAACATATCAGTTATAGAGAGGTTTATTGACTGTTAATTGACTTTCTGGTTGAATAACAAAAAGTGTAGATCATGACAAGACTGCACTCTGGTCTCAGATTCAGAAATAAATGATATTTTCAAACTGACTTTCCTTTTCAGTATGTAAGTATTTAGCAACAGAATTAAAAGAAAGACTTGAAGAAACTGGAAAGACAAAAGAAGTCCTACAAATAGGTCATGGTCTGGACACTAAAAAGAAAAAGAAGATTAAATACAACACATCGTAAGATATTAATTTCATTTTCACTGAGGGGTCTGACATCTTGGCATCTGATTTTTAAAAATATTGTTGAGCAAATATCAAGTTTGACAAAATGAAAAAAATGAGTCTTTTCTCAGCTTTGGCTCTGGCTCTAAGGGAAGTTTCTGCCTTGTATTAACTGGTGTTCAGTTGTAAATATATACTTACGTTATTGTCAATTTGAGAGTAACTGAATACCCTAGGTCCAATGTGGTAATTTTAACAAAGTTGTGGTATTATGACTGCCAAGTATTGGCTTAGTGTATGAGTGCTTTGAAATGGAAAAAATGCATTTTAATGAAATTTTATTATAAATGATTCTTATGTTTTCATTTTAGGGAATTACGACTGATAGAAGCATTACAAAATCCTCACATCTGTGATAAAATTCTTGAATATAACATTCACAAAGAGAGAGAAGGAAGTTTACGATTTGCTAAGGGACAGAGTCAAACATTTGAAACATTACATAATCTTGTGTAAGTATAGGCACATCAAAACATAAGAGTAAATACTTTTAATAGTTCAAAGGTAAATTAGGTGCAAATATCAGGAATATGTAGAAAAAGTCAACAGAGCTAGCCTGTATAGTAAGATGGCTTATGGAAATTCAACATGACTACTTCAGTATTATATCTTATTTAATGAAAAGCATAGGTTACTCATGCAGTAAAGTTCACGGTGGACTTCTTTCTTTCTTTCTAGAAGTTGTTACAATGGCAGAAAAAAAAATTATCAAAAAGTTGAGACATGGTATTTAGTTGTCTTACGGACATGAAAGTTCAGTACAGAACGAGGCAATGCATCTTGGGAAAGACCGCCTAGAGGATTCGAACTCGGGTCCTCCTGCATTGAAAATCAGTGCTCTAGACCACTTAGCCTAAGAATCGATTCCCTGATGCCATTGTCAGAGTTTGTAGGCTGGTATGCACTGGACCATAACAGTTGTTCATAAAAATCAGAAAATAAATTATGTAGTTTTGATTGCTGATTGGTACTAATAATGTTAATACTATCGGACTGGTTCAGTTGTAATTCAGGATTGAAATCTGATTAGTGCAATTACTTTTTAGCTCACCTGAGCATATTGTGCCCAGCCAAAGCACGGCACATCTGGAAATGTTAATATGCTAAAAATCAACATTGATATTAAAGTGACTGACTCACAAAAGAAAGATGTTTATACATATAGAAATTCTGGTTATTATAGTGAAGTATATATCTGAACTAAATTACTGTGTCATTTTTTGGTACAGAAACACATCGTAAGTTTTTCACACTTTTATTGTTGAGGAATTTTAGCCCGTTAGTCACAGGGTAGATATGTTGTTTATATTTCTAATTTTGACAAGAGATGCTTACAAGTTTCTGTGGCTCAGATGTTGTTTGCTGCTCTAAGTTTTGCAGACAGGAAAGGCATGGGTTCAGATCCCATTGAAAATAAATCTTTTTCTTCAGTTTTCATGGTGTATAGAAGCATCAAATTATGTTTTTTTTCCATAGTACAACACTTTCTCTTTAATTTCAAAGCAAAGAATTTAATGCTATATTCTGGGAGTCATTCGCTTTAAATTTGAACTTCCTAATTGAAAAAAAAGATTTTTTAGAAAATATAATTAAGTTTTGATGCTTCTTTTAGCAGCAGAAAAAATCAAAATTTCTCTTAGGAATTTAACCTGTTTATAATTTCCTGAATTCTTCCAATCAGTGTGGCTTCCAGTCTTTTGTTGCCAAGCTAGTACAAATTTTTAAAACAAAATCTTATCAGGTGACTGCCATGTTATTTTTGGGGGGCGAATACTTTCGCCCTCCAAAGGTATAACTATGCTTGCCAAATTTTCAGGAAAATCGAGACATTTCACATTAGATTTCAGAGAAGTAGTAATCCTACGCTTCGAAATAGTTCGATCATTTTTTCATAAATGAATTGAAAATTGTTAATCAATGATGGACTTTTTGTTCAGCTTTGATAAAGGTTCTTTATTATGTGTTTATTTTTATTTTCAAATGAGACCAAAAACCGAACACTTTTTACTGAAACAAAGTGATTACGCGCATTGATTTCACAATGTCGGATCATATTTCTTAGCTTACGGTCATTTTGGATCGTGCAGCCGAATTGTGATGGAGGATATAATTAATAAAATAAAACAGCATTGTAAGTAGTCTTTTTAAATTTATTTTAAGCAAATTATTATTTTCAGATATGTTTAAGGAAATGAAAACAATTTTGTCTTTGAGCGCTTATTCTGAATGTCACGCATCGGTACTAGAAAGTAGGTCAACCTTCTTTGTAGGCTTCAAACTTAATCGTTCGGCGAATTACATTTTATAACAGAGACAAAACAAGATCTTGGCAGTTGCAAATTTAAGATACGGAGATATCGAGCCATAAACATGGTTCTGAATGTATATTGTCGACATGACTGTTTTGACATATTGCATCATTTTTGCAAAAAACATTTAGATCTACATGATTAAGTATTTATAGATCAGCCAATCGAAACGCCGAAATTTAGACAATGGGAATTCCGGAAGTTATGTTGTAAGAAAAGGAGGAGAAATTTCATGAGCTTTGTGCCTTTTCTGCATAAAAACGTTTGAACTAGTCATTGAATTATCCGCTAGACTGTTCATTGAGTTGAAGTGAAGTTCTGCATTATGATGGAATCCCCGATTGTAGCCTAGTTAAAGTGAAAGTGAAAGTATCAGAACTGTCAATAGTTTTTCCTTGGTTTTCTCAATAATAACAAAGGTCTGTAAAATGTTGGTTGTGCCTATCAATTAAGTGATAATTACAAGTGTATTCTACACATCAATATTTGTCTAAGTGAAAGAATAAGCTTAAAATTCAATAAGAACACTCAAAATTAACTTGTCGCCACATATTCTTTCGAGAAATAATGACAGCGGGAGACAGAGATGGGAACTAGTTCCCATCTTCAAGTGACTGTGGGCCCAATTACGTTGGTTAAGTTGCATATTCTGAAATAAAAAGCAGAAGAGGGAACAACTTTATTTTCTTAATTTAGAAAAAGAATGAAGAGAACTGCAACTCAGTCAGTTGCGCCTTGTGAGTTTTGAAATTTGCTTCCCTCAAAAGCACAGTGACACAACAGCACATTGACCAAACATTTTACCGTTTGGCCAGTGAGCCATGTCCCTGTGCTCAAAAGTAGTATGTGTTCATTGAACAAAAAAAACTACAAAGAACTCTGTCTGCATTTAGGGTTTTTTATCGTACCAGTTGTCCATATGACTGATAGCATAGTTATTAACTACTTATTTCTCTGAAGTTGCATAAAATTAGTTTTCATATCTGCAAACAAATAACAAATTAACATACAAAACACTGTGTCTTAACCCAATTTAAGGAAGATTGTCATTCTTTTGTTTCATGTGTATCAGTCAATGCTGAGAAACACAAATAATAAAAATAAGCAACTTGCAAGATGAAGATTTAATGCTCGAAATATATGAAAATGATAGCTTAAATACATTAAACTAGATTCTAAGTATTTTTTGTTTACATTTCCTTTCTGTCTGCTCATTTATTTTAATATAGGCATTAAAGATAAAGGAAATTGTAATTATTCTTCATTACTATTATTTTGAATACCATAAAAGAAGCATTTTTTCCTGCATAGGATAAGTTATTGCTTTTTAAATTGAAATCATCTTTGAAATTATCACGTGTTTTCTGTTTTTTGTATAATTATGTTGATCAATTGTTATCTCAAAATTTGTGACATTGAGAAATTGGGGAAAATGTCTTATTGTTTTCTTTGCAAGAATGGGTCAAAGGCATTGAGGAACTAAACAGAGAAATGATTTGACAAGGCTGACTTTTTAAGATAAAGCACTGTAAACACTTGTGATGGTATGTGAGATGGTTGGTGGTCACCAAATCACAAGTTTCATTCCACTTTTACCATGTTTTATTTGGCTTTTTTTTGTTTACCCTTATTATGGTAACAGTAAGTATGTGCTTACTGTGCAGCTGAAACAACCTGATATTCCTAACCTTTGAACCCCAAAGATAAATAAAGAACAAATTGACTCTGAAATTATAGAACATTACTATTATTTATCATTTTTACTCTTGTTCCAGATGAGCATCATTCTAAAGATAGTAAACAAAGGAAGTGGCCCGTATGGGATGCCAGTACAAGTTATGGCACTTGCACAAGCCACTCACTACAAGGGCCCTAATGGAAGTGATAGACTGCACGGTCATGTGATGGAGGCCTATGCAGTTATGTGACTTTTTAAATAATCATGGTCTGACAGGTAAACCACCAGCCTAAAGGAGGAAACTGTTGTTTTGGGGGAGGTAATTTTGAAGAGGGATGACAAACCAGCCTACCTTGTTGCAACACAAGCAACAAACATGTTTATCACAAATAATATGATAACTCAGAGGAGCACAGAGTTAACTGTGATAACGTCTCTACGGAAGTACCCCTCCCTTGCTCCTACTCTGCATGTTAGAGTTCACTGACCTATGGTTAAACAAAGGGTCTGTGTGTACGGAGGGTATGATTATAGAGGTGAGTTGTGTAAGATTAAACAAAACAAATTTATAAGATTTCTCATGTTTAACATGTCTTTATTCTAATTCCATAGTTATCATACAACCTTATATTGATAGATATCATAATAAAAAACAAACATTCTGTAAAAAATGCTAGAGATGTTTTATTGTAATATTTTTTATCTTTTGCATTAAACCTTTGTCTTGGTTTTACTTCAGGTCAGTTGGTTAGAGTCACTCACTTGAAAACCTTTTTACTAATAAAAAGGGGGCAGTTGGTTTGAGCCCAGCTATATGTAATAAAGGCTGCAGATTCTCAAAGAGATCAGGAGTGGAGTACTGGCACATTTATAAAATGATCATTGTCTGACAGATAAACCACCTGCCTGTGCTAGATGAGGCTAAAAATTTATTTAATATGTACATAAAACTCAAAATTAATGAAATTAGACTTCCTTAGTGGAAGTTATGTGTAGTACATGTAGGTTGCCTAATATAGGTCATTATGTTTGAACAAGTTTGAACCAGTGAGTAGTTCAGATATTTTTACTGATTATTTCATTCTGCAGGAAGACAACCAGAGAATGTTTAAGGTCAAAGGAACAGATGTTTCAATAAAACAGTTACACATTAAGATGGATCTCGGAAGGCAATGATCACACTCTAGTGGGATGCAACATGTTGTGATGCCACTTGGGATTTTGTGGAAGTAACAAAGGTGATGTGAGAAAATTAGACTTTGTCCACGACTGTACAAACATCAATTAAGGTATGTTTGATAAATTTCAGATGTGGTATCAAAATGTTATGGTCTGTTTCATTGTATGAATTATGATACCTTATTATGTTACATTTATTACTTTATGGCCCTTAATGTTGGCAGTTTCTTATGGAGACTGGCCATAAAAGAAGGATGGTTAGATAAACTGCCCGCTCTGATAAATTATTGAATATGATCTGGACATTAAATTCAAAACAAACCTAAAAATAATAACTACAATAAAAATATATTTAAACAATATTTCTGTGAAGTTTGAATACGATTCTATGCAGAATTTTTTACTTATAATTATTACCTATCTAAATTAATTCCACAATTATCTTGTATTTTACTACAATGCCTTCTTAATGTGTCATTACAGTGATCTATATATTTTTTTGTGTCGCCTGCTGCAAAGTAGCCACGACATATAGGTATCACTTCTCTGTTGTCAGTCTGTGCATCCGTCACAAAAATTACTTCTCAGAAACTACAGGTGCAATTTCATCCAAACTTTACAGGAATGATCAGTACCAAGTCTAGTTGTGCATATCATCGGAATTTTCCAGTTTAATGATTTTTGTGAGAGCTATGGCCCTTTAATGATTTTTTAAAACTTCTCTTATACTACTAACGCAGTTTGAATGAAATGTTACAGGACTGGTCAGTACCTCAAGTACTTGCGCGTATCTAATGGGTTTTTAAGTGGAATAATTTTTTGGCTGAGTTATGGCCCTTGATTATAAAAAGGTGTTTTGGCCCGTTAATGATTTTTGTGTTGCCTGCTTCACAGTAGCTGCGACATGTTACAAAGTAGCCGTTACATGCATGGATCACTTCTCCATTGTCTGTCTGTCCATCCGTCCATCTGTCACAAACTTGTCCAGACTACTCCTCAGAAAGTACTGGTGCAATTTCATCCAAACTTTACTAGAATGATCAGTACCAAGTTAAGTTGTGCAAATCATCGGCATTTTCCAATTCAATGTTTTTTGTTAGAGTAATGGCCCTTTAATGATTTTTATTTTTAAACTTCGTCTGGACTTCTTCTCTTATACTACTGAAGCAATTTGAATGCAATGTTACAGGATTGATCGGTACCTCAAGTACTTGGGCTTGTTTAACAGGTTTTTCGGTTAAATGATTTTTGGCTGAGTTATGGCCCTTGAATAAAAATCTAGTTTTAGCCAACAATCTGTCCAATCACCTCGCAATGCAACTGCTTAATTGGCTATCATCAGGTGACACATGTGATCACTGATTGCCCATGTATTTCCAATTAAAGTTTCAGTGAATACATCTTTTGATATTTTGACTTAACGTTGTGTAATTATGCCTGTTCACCAGTTGTTGTTTTTTTCATAATTTTTAGAATTGTGAAACAGGCTTTGCATTTGAGGAACTGCATGTAGTTGCGGTCAGTATGGAAGACAGCAAGGCAGAGTTATTACTGCAAGATACATTGTCATGGTATTGCCAGCAGATGTTCTCTTCTTTGCTCTTGGTGATGACCCTGCCACTGTGGTTTGCAGAACATGGATCAGTTCATTTGGAGATCGAAAAGCAAGGCAGTGAAGTTTTAGGAGTTAAAATTGTTGAAACTTGGAAATCTAGTATCCAAAATCACAAGAACATTATACAATAGGAAGACAAGTGCATTAATAGATGAATAATTAATGAAAACTTCTTGTATATGAAGGTGCATAAACATGATAGAATAAGTATATCACAGAAAAAATGATGCTCAGATTTAGAAAAACTGTAACTTAGTTATAGAAAAATCTTTTCTGTTAATTTTGTTTTTATTTCATTTTGTTGTCGTGAACTTTTTTTTTCTATTATATGATGCAAAGTGTGGCCAGTTTATTGTTTGAATAAGGTCTTGATTTGGAAATATAAGTACAAGGTTTATTTACATTTTACTGTGCACTAGACTAGTTTAAATTTTCAGAGCAGAACTGAATTCCTTAAATAGCAATCATCCAGAAATAAATTAACCTAAAACAAATACATTTGTAGTCTTAGTTAACATTTAATTTTGCGATGCCTCGAATCCCCAGTCTCTCAGTAGCCTTTATGCACAGTTGTTGAATGACATTAAGAAAGGTTTACATGTACCTAAAAAAGTGATATAAATGTCTTGTCCTTTCTTTGAAGAATGTATGTGAGTGGAACTTATGTTGTCTTTTACAGTTCTGCTTACTTTTTTTTAATTTGTTCCTATGCATAAAACCACTGGTATATACTAGTCTGATCTCATTTATTTTATATTCTAGAGTAAATGTTATATTGACCTCGTGTTCTTGTCTGTTTTCAAATCTCTTCCTGCTGATGACTATGTAGGCAAAATTACATTGTGTGTTGTTAAGTTTCTTAACATGAAAAAAAATATTTTTACCTCCGTAGTAAGAATGGGTCCATTACACTTCAAAATACATGGTACATCTACAAGTTTCAGAGATGATCACCAAGGCTTCTTAAGATTTTTTTTAAATGAACAAGCTCATGTATTAAAGGCTGTAACTTTCAAAATATTATTAGTTTTGTGTTTTTTTTTGCTTTGCACTGGTGATTGTCCTGAATGTAAAAAGCAAAATGCTGTTCCTAAGTTCAGAGACCTATTTTTGTAAATGAAAAATCTTGTTTCCCTAGTACCGGTAAAATATGTCACTTGCACTGGTGAAACGTTTAAATGCTGTTATTTAAGTCGTAGTTCCTAAAACGGACAATAACTAGAAAATGTGATAGAGAGTCATGTGCGTCCTACCAACTACTGTGTCTGCAAAGTTTCAGTTCTGTATCTTCAAGGTTTCCACGATACTGATGTTTCAAAAAAAGTGACGGTATTATTAAAGTTAAAGGACTGAAACACGATCAGACAATTTCCAACATTTTGCAAAGGAATTGTTACTTTTGAAACTCTTCATTGTATTCATTCTTCGCCCCCATCAGTACTTTCAGTGCTTTGATTAGTAACAAAGGTGTTGAAGTGAAGACGGATATACCTTATGCACTCTGGAATACTACACCAGCAGAAGTTACCCAAATGCATAAAAAAGTAAAGATTTGATGCTTTAAGTCTTGTAGATGTCTTTTATCATTTTGCTAGAGAGGCTGTTTTTCAGTTCTCAGGAGAGTGGACGGGGTTTACGATTCACGTTATTGTGAATAAAGCAGTGTAAATTACGTTACCAAATTACAAAAGCAAATTAATTTGATATTTGGTTAAATCTCTGGTTTTTTATCACAAATCCAAGTCACAGCTTCTTGGCCACATAAATTCATTATAATTAGTCTTCATAAACACTGTTTTAGTCTTCATGACTTTTACAGAAGAAATATACTAATTTCAAGGGGTCATGATTTAAAAATCATGAATCCATGTTTTCTTTTCTCCAGACTTTATTAGAAATCCAAGAATTTTAGAAGCTGTAAATAGAAATCAAAAATGAATTTGTGAAGAAATAATTAATTTGTTAAATCATAAAGATTAATTGCATAAATTTTGACATTTTTGATACTGGGTGTATTTCTAGGAATCAGATTGTATTGCTGGCTGCCTGAGAATTGAATTCTCTCTAATTGCCTCTGTCTGATGTCTTCATTTCGAGTTTTATCTGCATGTATTTCATCTCTTGAACTTTTATTTTCTTGGCAGCCATTTTTCATGTTTAAACTAAAGCTTGATGTAACACCAGTAAGTACCTGTCAGAAGTAGTTTTGTTAGTTCAACCTGCATGCATTTACTTTATTTTTCTTGAGTGCCATTTTTAAGGTGAAATTAAAGGTTCATGTTATTAACATCAACCTTTAGGCAGTAGTCATATTATAAGCAACCACTTCATTACATTTCAGGGCTAGCAGGCTACCAGAATGTAGTGGAGGGGGTTTACAATTCATGTTATTGTGAATAAAGCAGTGTAAATTACGTTACCAAAATTACAAAATGATGCTTATCATAATCATATTGCAACTGTTTACTTCAAATTTCGCACTGGTTCTAAAGTCTTTATCAGTATTTTACTGAACAATGACATTCTCAAAGTTTTACTGGATCTGAATAGACACCTGTTTTTAACCTGATTTCAAGAGTTACAGAGTTTAATTCTTCCCCAAATCCCATTGTTTTAGAGCAAAAGATTTGTGATAGTGACTATTTATTATTTTTAGCAACAAGGGTGTGAAAGTTGTTATGGACATACCCTTTGAACTCTGGAACCATACGCCAGCCGAGGTGTCACAATTGCATAGAGAGGTAGAGTGATTGTTTAACTATCACCTTTCATGCATACTGACTGGCATTTGGTACAGATTCCTTGTTGTACATCACCCCTCTTCATCTTTCTCCAAAATTACTTCATGAAATGAACTTAAACACCTACGTTTTAATCACTCAGGTTGCTAGTGCATGATCCATTTTCTGAAAGCAGACAATGTTGAAGTTGTGTCACTTTTTCTGTTAAATCACACAAAAACATGTCCCCTTACTTGTTCATCTACAGAGGTTGCAGTAATCTCTTTTTCTGAATGGTAGACAGGTTGAAAATATGCCCCCTTACCTATTAAACACCTAGGTTGCAGTTCCTCCTACCTTTTAAATAACACAGGCTTCATTGGTGATCCCTTTACCTGTTAAGTCACACATGTAGCAGTTGTTCCCTTACTCAGATATGCCAGCAAAAGCAGATACAAGTGCAATACAAAAATGCAAAAAGAAAATATATTCAGAATCTCCTAGCATATTAACCTTAGCTATCCAAGTTAAAATATAATTGTATTTATTGATTTTGTGTATTAGCATTTCCTCGGCGTTTTCGCTTTTGTATATGTACATGTTTTGCAGCTTTTCATCTTTCGTGTTGTACATTTGTAGGTGGATTGAGAGCATTCAGTCATTAGATACATTATCCTACTATTTTACCATAGGAGTCGAAGCTGGTTGACTACAAGCTCACTGCTCAAAATTTATCTGTACTGATATATTTTTGTCTGTATGCTTTGATTTGTATATTTAAGGAATAAAGGGGTGAAGGTCGATTTAGGTATTCCTTATGAATTATGGGATACACCATCAGCTGAAGTAACACAGCTACAGCGAGATGTAAGCAATGTTTCAGGCATTTCCGTAATGCTAGAGTTAATTCTTAAAGTTATCATCTCAGCTTGATTAGAAAAGAAACCACTGTTATTTGGTTTTAAGCTGTTGAAATATATAAGAATGAATTGATTTCTTTGTATACTTCTGCAAAATTCAAGGCGACATTTATTCCATCCAAACTTTGAACAAGATTTTTTTTTGACAAGGAACTTGGCCTGAATGTATATTTCTAAATATTTTTTTTTTTAATAGATTTTGAATATTAAGTACTGCTTATTTAAAAAGAAATTTAAGTAATTATAAATACTTAATCAGCATTAATCTCAAAATGTTAGTGTTTACAACATTCTTTTCTAATATGGTGTTAATTACTCACATAAGATATCATAAGATGCTTAGTTTACATATTTTTGAATCACTATCATGTAATATTTTATTTAAGTAGCAATATTTTGTACTTTTAAGTACTATCTCTTAGAAATGTATCACCATCTTTGAAGTGAAAAAAATACTTGTTCATGTTATTCGGCTTAAATTCTAAATGTTAGAAGCTGAAGTATTTGCTTACCTTTAAGCGCTGTATATTTCCTTTTGTACAGACTGACAGAACTTGTATATTTCAGTGTTTTACAGTAGTTGAGAGGTATGAGGAGACTATAGAGGACTGGTATTTCAACCATCAAGATAAGGACATTGTAGACTATCTCTGTAGAAAATATGTACTTAAACATGATGACCAACGTAAGTTGTGTCTTTATATTTAGGGGGATTTTACTGCAACATCTTAAACTCTTATCAGCTGCAATAAAATTCTGCCAAAGAAATTTGCTTATTCCAAAATGTCAAATGCAGGTATAATGATTACCTAGAAAATGATACCTTGTACAGAAAAATATGCGTGTGTGGGGGTGTTCAGCAGTAAAAATCCCTGAGCTTTTATTCTTTTTAGTGACTGGCCAATTAATGTGTGGTGTCATAAGAGAGAATACTGCTGTTAAGTAATCAATGGCTCAATCTCTGTGTTGTTAGCAGTACTTTACTTGAATAAATCATGCAGTACTGTTGTAACAACACTTGAAAGAAGATAGAATAGTTTTGCATTGAAACCTCGTTCTGATATTCTCTTGATATAGTATTAAAACCAAGATTTCTGCAGTTAAAGAGTAAGGAACTCGTATAAAAAAATAGAAATGAATATGAAGTAATGTCTAATGTTTCTGATTGCAGAATGTTTAGATGAAGTGTTTGTACCTAAAGGAGATACTGATGAAATTGAAGAAGAAAAAGACAAGAAAAAGTCTACAGCAAAAAAATCAAAGAAAAAGAAGGATAAAAGTGAGTATAGTCAAAACATGATAAAATGAATCAGAGTAGAATGGAACACAATAGAATGAAACACAATAAAATGAATCACAGTTGAAGGAAACAGAATGTATCACAATAGAATGAATCACAATAGAATGAATTAAAATATAATGAAACAAAATATATTGAAATAACAACAAAATGAATCACAGTAAAATGAAACACAATAGTGTGAATCACAATAGAGTGAATCACAATAGATTGAATCACAGAAGATTGAACCACATCACAACAGAATGAATAACAATACAATTAGTCACAATAGAATCAAAGGCTGGGTTCTTTGGTTGGTGTGATTCTATGTAGTTATTTTAGGTTCATCACCAATTCAAAGAATAGCTTTACTTTTATAGTTACTGGTGATATTTCCTCTCCTTTTTAGTGAAAAGATTGATATGGCTTTAAATGCTTTACTGTTAAAAACAACTGAAAGGTGTAAAGTGAACAGAATATGACTGACTTGATATTAGAAGTTAATTTAGAAAATAAATGCCATTCCCTCTTCATTTCTCTACTCATTTAAAGTTGTAGCATAACTGAAATTTTCACAAGAGAAAAAAAACCCAGTAGTTTTATACATATATGTAAATTACCGTAAATGTATTTGTATTCCAGGTAGGAAAGGTGAAACTGAAGAGAAAACAGAATTATGATGCAAATCTCTTCACAAACTCCTTTACACTTCCATGCATTAGCAAAAACACAAAAAATATCCCCACCAAGAAAGGAGAAATCAATTAATTTGTAATAAAACTTTTTTTATACTACCAGAAGTGTTCTTATTTCATTTAAAGAGGCATGCCCGAACATTAAGATTATTCTGTTAACTTTTGAGTTATTTAAATGTGAATGATATTGAATGAATTATTACCTGATGTTGAGGAGTCATTGAAAAAGATTAAAGTATAAATAACAGATAAACTGAATGTATCTTTTGTATAGAGAGTGGTTGTATTTCCATATTTGGGCGGAAAGTCATTTATTCTAAATGAATGCTTTGTTTGTGTCTTAGTACCTAAAGGTGAATTTTTGAATGTGCTTTTCTTTAAGTTATCAAATATCTTTTATTTTATAGTGAATTAGCCGGTAAACTAGATATGCATTATATCATTCTATTAATTTTAGGGTATGTCCCTTTAATCTATTGTTGAATGAGAAACAACTTTGCTAGCATAGCAAGAATCTGAATGCTGTATCATGGTATATTTGCCAATACACCAAACTGTGACATAGTTCATTTTATTTGTAACATGATAAACTTTTCTATCTTGGCATCAACATTTCATTTCTTATTTTTGTGTGACGAAGAAAAAACAAGATGACATTGTGAATAAGTTGTGTGGTATATCGCAGAATATACTATAGTTGTCATCCATCTCTGCCAGTAGGACATCTCGAAGTATCGTGTTAGAATAAATTTTTCATTCCGTTAAATTATGATGTAATTATTATATATCATAACTGTTGAATATTTCCATTAATCAAAATTTAATATGATTAAAATAGAACACCCACCAAAACTGAATTAATACATGATAACTTGACAATTATCAAAAAATAGGTCTGTTACAAGGACCCCTCGCTTTCTGTTAGTTTATGGGGAGGTGATACAATTTCAAAATTCTGATTTTTCCATGTACACATGTAACTGCTACAGCATTTACTATTCCAGATAGTGAAAGTGAGAACGGCTTATCTGTTTCTTTGATCAGTGGCACTTAGAACCTTTTCGCCTTCTCCCTCTTGATATAATGAATTATTGAGATTTTTTTGGAGGGATTGCACTCCTAATGAAAACTTCTAAAGAGTTGATTCTAACTTTCTATAAACACTCATTTCAAATTTCAAGATATTAGGTATGTTAGAATAAGTTTGTCTACGTTGAATTCCATTTTTCAGCATTACATTTAAGAGACGTCATGTTATGATGTTCAGTAACAGAAGCCTTTTAATTTCTATGCTCTACTTTGTCTCTGTAATGAAATATATTTCTGAAGAAAAAGAAATTCATGTCCCTGTCAGCCAGAATCTCTTTATTAAATTTTGGTCTGGATAGCAAATCCAAGTGTATTCTTCCAGTATATTTTTTACATTTTCAGTACACAACTTACTCACTCATTGAGATCAGGCTAATATGCTTTTCTGTTCTTACGTTAAATAAGGGATTTCATTTAAAGTTAAAGAAGGTTTTAGCTGTACAGACATTCCATCCGATAGAAGCAGAAAAAGGGTATATACATGTATCTTTCTGAGAACTGAAGTGAAATCTTAGTCGTTTTCTTTCATTTTTTTTTATTTTGATGTATTTTGATCTTTTCAGTTTTACATTTTTGTGCCATGTGTTTACCTATTCATATCTGTTACAGTGTTTCAATTTAGACATGTAACATAAACAGTGTATTAACTTGTTTTCAGGTTGCACAAAAAGTGTATGTTTTTCTTTATACCAACTTTAATATACAGTTTACAGCATTTTTGCATTTTACATGTACATGCATTAGTAATTATAAAACATGGGGGTCTGGTTTCTTAAATCTTTAACAGGCTGTGAATCTAATCATCTGTTTAATTTTAGTACTAATTGTCATCATTGGTGAAATACTAACTCATGTTATTTCATTTTAACCTTTACGCAACTGTTTTGCCTTTGAAACAAATGTAGACCGTGATCCACATAATCTGGCATGCAGTCTGACCATAGTTTTTACTGTTTATTATCCAATCACTTAGTTTTTGTCGAGCCCGTTTGCGGTGAGCTTGACTTAGTTGCCACTTTTGGTGTATGTGTGTCCGTGTGTCCGTCCGGATTTGTCCTGTCTATATCTTGCTCTTTCTTTGAAGGATTACAAAATAATTTGGTACAAATGTTAACCATGATGGGGTGGTGTGTCGCATACAAAATCCAGGTCCGCCGCTCAAAGGTCAAGGTCACACTTGGAGGTTAGGAGTGTAACTTCTACATGCATGGAGGGATATTAATATAACTTGGGACAAATATTCTCCATAGTGAGGCAGAGTGTCAGCGAACAATTCAGGTGTCTGTGGCAAAGGTCAGGGTCACACTTAGGGGGTCAAAGGTCAAATAACAAAATAAAACATTCATTTGCGAGTGTAACTTCTATATACATGGATGGATTTTAATATAACTTAGCACAAATGTTTTCCATGTTGAGTTTCTCGCAAAATGAAGGTCAAGGTCACAAGAGGTCAAAGGTCAAATAAAAACATAAAAATTTGTTGGCGCTGTATCTTGCTTATGCTTTGAAGTATTATGCTTATTGGTCAGAGGATTTTGAAATTGTTGAGCCCGCTTGTGGTGAGGTCGACTTAGTCGCTGCTTTTCACTTTTGGCGGTTAGGTGTATGTGCGTCTGTCAGTCCATGTGTCCATCGAGATTTGTCTGGTCTATATCTTGCTCATTCTTCGAAGGATTACAAAATAGTTTGATACATATGTTCTCCATGATGGGGTGGTGTGTCACACGCAAAACCCAGGTCGGCTGCTCAAAGGTCAAGGTCACACTTGGAGGGTTGGCTCAAAACCCTTGTCCGGAGCGTAACTTCTACAATGTCAAGATTTTGCCTTGGGTATAAAGAGGATGTGTTGTGCACATCTCACCTATGTATACATCTTTCTCCTTGATCTGAAGCTTATAGGTTCAGGTTTGAATTAAGACGAGTGGGCTCAACATACTGCCCGTGGGCATGTCTTGTTTTCATTGTCACCCCGAAAATTGATAAATGGATCGTCCAAATTGAAAAACAGACGTCAGTTTTGGAAATTTGGAAGAAAGAGTTTTGAAGAGGATTGTAGTGCAACAATGATTCAGTTACATGGCTTTATTTATGAACTATAGATTTTTCAATCAAACTCTTAGTTAAATAGCCTGTAAAAAACTTTCCAAGAGTCCAATCATCATCATGTCTGCATATCTTTTATTCTGTCTATCTCTTGCACAGTATGGCTAGCAGGGATGTTATGTCCCATCATCTCTAGTAAAAACAGAGCTCTGCTGAATTCATCAGCATCATTATTCATAGTCATCAAGTCACTTGTTTTGCTGAGCACCACGAGAAATCTCGAAATTTGATGTATTTGTTCTCAATTATTGTTGTTGATATTTTATGTGTGGTAGATGTGTGTTTTACTGTATTTATTGCATTTTTTCATGATTTCTAAGTGTGACCAAAGAGTAGGAAATTCTTGACTAAAATGACACAATTGTTGAAGGTTTTGTTTTCATTCTGAACTGTTTTTTTCTTCAATATTTTGCATTTAGTTTTGTTGTGTATCTTTCATACTGTTTTAATGCGTTGAAATTTTCTTCAGATAATTTTTATCAAATACACCAGGTAAAGAAATCTTTTGCGAAACAGTAATTTTATGCATTTGGAAGTGTTAATGTATATATTTATAGAAATGCTTCTATTAAGTGAAAGTAAATGTTTCTTAACATGCTTGAATACTTTCTTAACTATTTTTGTTTAGTTTCTAGTCTTGTGAATCTGCTAAGCATTTATGAAGAAAATTCAAATTTACTTCCAAATTACCAGTGTAGTTTACTGATGTAAAGATGTTAGATGGAAAAAGTTCTTTTTACTTTATTGTAACAGCTGTATAGGTGTTTGAAAATTGTTGTTGTCTATATATGAATTGTTTTATCAAATAAAAAATTCTCAGTGTGATACGTCAACTTTTTTGTTTCATTGTATAACATATGATTATGGTAGTCCAGAATTGGGTCAAGTTGCTTTTAGGGTAGACTGTGGTGACCTTGAAAACCACTAGAATAACCTTGACCCTTGCGCTACTAAACTTGGACCTGGTAAAGGCTAGCAGCTTCTTTATGTCGAGTCCAATGTGATAAGCAACTGTTTAGCTCACCTGAGCACTATGTGCTCAAGGTGAGCCATTTTGATCTCCACGTGTCCGTCGTATGTCCGTGGGCCATCAACTTTTTACTTAAACAACATCTCCTAAACACACTAGGTGAAAGATGATAAAATTTTACAGGAATGTTCCTTCAATGAAGCTTTACCAAAGTTGTTCAAAGAATTCTATTCCAAGAAGAACTCTGGTTGCAATGGCAACAGTAATGAAAAACTTTTAAAATCTTCTTGTCTAAAACTGCTAAGCCCAGAGGTCTGAAATTTGGTGTATTGCGTTGACTAGTGAACCTCTACCAAATTTGTTCAAATAATGTTCCTGGGGTCTATTGGCCCCACCCGACGGGTCATAAGTTTTACATAGAAATGTAGAAGAAAAACCTTTAAAAATCTTCTTTTCTAAACTGCTAAGCTCAGAGGTCTGAAATTTTGTGTGTAGTATTGTCTAGTGGACCTCTACCAAGTTTGTTCAAATTATGTTCCTAGGGTCACTGTGAGCCCCACCCAAAGGTCATGTTTTACATAGAAATAAAGAAGAAATTGTCTAGACTTCTAAAATTTGGCATAAAGCTTATAATAGTAGACCTCTACCAAGTTTGTTCAAATCAAGTCCCTGTGGTCAAAATTGGCCCCGCCCCGCGGGTCCTATTTTGTAAAATCTTTTGAAATCTTGTGAGAAACTGTAAGCTATAGACCTTAGTTATATTGCATGGAGCTTCACTCTACCAAGATTGTTTAAATTATGCCCCTGGGTCATTAGTGGCCCTGTCCTGGGGTCACATGACTTTACATAGGCTTATATCTGAAAGATTTAAAAAATCTTCTTGTATGAAACCATAGGCCTAAGAGCTAAAATATTTTGTATGTTGCATAGTCTAGAAGACCTCTACCAAGTTTGTTCAAATTATGTCCTTGGGGTTTAAATTGGCCCAACCATGGGGGTTCTATTTGTGTAAAATATTTGATCTTTTCTTGTGAAAAACCGTAAGCTATTGACCTTAGATATTTTGCATAGAGCATCATCTTGAGGTCCTCTACCAAGACAGTTCAAATTATGCCCTTGTGGTCATTATTGGCTCTGTCCCAGGGTCTCATGATTTTACATAGGCTTAAATCTAGGAAAGATTAAAAAAACATCTTATCTGAAACTCTATGCCTTAGAGGTACGATATTTTGGGTGTTGTGTTTTCTAGTGGTCCTCTACCGAATTTATTCAAATTATGTCCCTTGGGCCAAAACTGGCCCCACTGCAGGGGGTCCTATTTGTGTAAAATATACAATATTTGAAAATCTTCTTGTCTGAAACCTTAGAGGGTATGCTCAGAATGTATTCAGGATATTTTAAATATTTGGTATATAGACACCTTGCAAGAACTGCTTCCATTAAACTGGGGTAAAGGTCACCAAGGCTAAATGTACTTTACCTCATAGGGCCTTCATTTTTTGTCTAGCACTTCTTTAGGCATAAGTTCTTGCTGCAAATAATAGCTACAGTTGATAGCTGCTTTATGGAGTTCTAGTTAAAAGTGGAAATGAAAGGACTCCCATGCTACCTATCTGAGTTTATTTATCATCGGTACCAGATTCCCACATGACCAAACATCCCCTGCAGAGATTAGTAATTTTATGTTGTTGGGGATAGTACATGATAGTGCAGGTTACAGCAGCATCCCATTCCAGAGACACCCCTGGTTCTTTTGCATGCTCAGTGTACAGCACTGATACATGGGACCTCGTTTTAATGCCTCATCCGAAAGACAATTAGTAATGTTAGTGGAAGAAAGGGAGATAGAGGTTGCAACCCCAGGGTTACCAGTCGGGCGCATTACCACTGGAATACTAGTAGATCAGCCCTCACTCACATGTTCTAGACGAGAGAAATTTTAAACCCACACCGTGCTAAATTTTTAAAATGGACTTGTCCATGATTCAGTCTGCTCAAACCCATTTGTCACATATAGGGGTATTAATAGTAAACCCACTACCAAAATAGCAAACAATGCAGAGAGCTCAAAATATTCATGCAAACTGATACCACATTTTAATATTGAAATTCTAACATGTCACAGAATTTCTACACAGTTGTGCAGACTTATCACAGTCTGCACTGGTTGCCATGGCAAAACCAATTACCTGCAGCAGGGTTTAGGTTGAAAATAATATAAATTGTATTCAAATTAACCCTGAACATGCTGAAATTTTGTAATGGATATCCCCAGCTTTGAATTTGGAACAGTCCATTCAAAGTTTAAGGGATTTCAACATCAAAATACAAAAATGGAGCTACCAACAGTACAGAGCCTGCTGGCTCTATACTGGTGGCAAAGGCCAATCACTTTCTGTTCCAGCAGGTTTAGGGTTAATACATGTAATTGCAGTGTTTGAAACACTGCTGAGTAATGACATGAGCCAAAACTCTTAATATTTATTGAAAATTATTTCAAGTAATGTTCTTTCAAATAACTGTCATTAACATTTTGTAATTTAATTAATAGTAAAGTATACAAGAGAATGATAATTTAATGATTTAAAAATAGCATTAACTATATAAATGCACCAAAACTAAATAGGCCAGTAAACACAGAAATAAATCTGGCAAGCAATCTTGACCACTTAGGAAACAACCTTGACTAAACAGACCTTTGACCTAAAAAAGCAGAACTAAAGCTTCATATATTTCCAGTATGTCAGATGACGTTAATTCACTTCCTTAAAAGCAATGAAAAATAATTTCATTATGTGTACAAGCAAAAGATCTGGAGCTTTAAATATACCTGTGAACAAAAAAAAAGAGAAAAAAATGATAAAAAACCTTGGAACTTTGCCTTTTAGGAATTTTAGCACAACAACCTTTTTACCTGACAAAATGGTTCTGAATAAGATTTAATTACATGAAGAAGGACACTTTATTGATTTTGTCATATAATGGGATAGAAAAGTGAATGTACAGTCTATTTCAAGTATATGCCCTACGTAATTAACCTTGAACAACAATTACTTCATAGTACATACAGCTGACCAATTCACCTTCAGCAAAGTAGTGCTAACAATTTTCTCATACTAAGTATTAAGAACAATATGATACAGTAAAAAGCTTGCTGCAAAACACTGGAGTAGTCTCCCTTTATTCTGAACTACTCTGTTCCACAAATTCCAGTTTCTTTGCATTATATACATGTATCTAGTAGTGTATTAAAATGGGAGCAGATAACTTATCTGAAATCTGCACACTAAACCTGGCTCAGTGCTTCAGCTTCTAATAGAAGATAATGCCCGTACATATATGCTCATATGCTCTATGCAGAATTTCGTAAGCATATACACTCTTTCACAAAAAAGATCATCTCTTGGATGTGATAGCAACTACTTAACAAAATGCTTCACTTACTGAACCACACAAAAATTTCCTTTTAAAAAAGCTTATTTGATATATATTGATATTAATATAAATTTACACTAACTTTTCACAAATGTGTACTACATTTTGTATCTACCTGGCAAAACACCTTGAAAATATTCTATTTACATAATTATATCACAATCAGTCCTGGTTGTATGCTTTCCTGTAAGCTTTCATTTCTTCTGCTTATTTTTCAACTGTTCAATGTAAAATCCTAATGCTTTCTGTACCGAATCTTTCGTGATGAAATTAACGAAATGGTCAATATCTTCTTCTCTTCTTGACATCAGTTTGTCCACCAGCGGCTTTTTCATCTGCGTCTTAGTTAGCTGCCTTGCAAAATCTGAGAATGAAAAAAAAAACCTTGAATCATAACGGGGTCTTACCATAGGAAAAACCTAAGCAAAGACCTTAATTACCATCCATAATAATGCCTTGTATATGTGTTCTTTTGTCTGCTTTGGCTCTGTGAATACATTAAGTTTCCATAAAAGCATCTCATATATGATTTAGTGAAGCCAAACCACTTCTCCTATTTATTAAACAGCTGTATTGTCCATGGCCTGAAGTTAGTAAATGACTTTGCTAATTTTAATCTTCCAGAAAAAAAGATAATCAGATTCTGTTATGGATAAAATTACTAGTCTAAGTATTACCAGTTGCCAAAGTAGCCACTAGCTGCTAAAATTTCTGACATGTTTGAAATTTCTAATAAAGTTATTTCATAACGGTATGTACATTTTTGACTAAATGGAAAATCTGGCCTCCAAGTTTCATCTCTAAGCATTAACCTATTTATTTTCTCAATAACTCACCTGGTATTTTGAGCCAGGACTGCATTTCATTTTGTGCCTTTTCAAGAACAATTTCTGGAGTGACAACCTCGTCCACTAGGCCTATTTTTAAAGCTTGTTCTGAAGTCATCATTATTCCTTTCTGACAAGACAGTTCGGCCTGTCGATACCCTACCATACGCTCCATGGAATCAACAAACCTGTACATAAATTATAACATTGTGTTACACAAGTCAAGGAGGTTTGAAATTTTCAAGCTGGCTGTCCATCTACTGATCACACAAGAGGTAGAGCCAAGAATACTGTCAGCAGAATACATAACCAATAAGAAAGATTTTGATCTCAAGATATACGCACCGTAAAAGTATTACTTATTTAAAATACACATTTTGAAATCTACTTCATGTACAAGCACATGAGAATAAACATCATTTTGTATGCTGTATTAACAACAGTTTCCTGCTTTACACAAAGAACATGTAACATAACTATGCTTAATGCAGTTATATTAGTTTTATATTGAATTAATTATTACCCAATGTCAAGGCGTTAGTTAAATATTCTCAGTGCAAAAGGTAAACTGAATGCATTAGTATTAGGTTATATATACAGAGAGTTGTTGTGCCATTTTAGGTCAATAACCGATTCTCTAAATGAGCACTTTCTAAGTGTCCTAAAGCCAAATGAAAACAAGTTGAACATATGTTCTTTTTTTAAATTATCAATTATTTCTTATTTTATAGTGAACGAGCTTGCGCTATATCATCAATTCATTGTAGTGAACAGGACATCTGCCTGCCTCTAAATTCAATAAAATCTGTTGGAATGGGTGTTAAACTTCCTAGCAACCAATGATATGGAAAAAACACTTACCAGAAAGGAGGAATAATGCCCTGAAAGAGTAGACAAATAAATTTCAGAAATAATCTTTCATCACTTAAGAAAAAAAACATCTAACAGAGTAGTAATTATTCCACATAGTTATCTTTGTTTTGCCTCTGCTTTCTATCAACTTTTAAGACATAGTTGTTACTTTGTCAAAATACAAGATTTCCAAAACATTTTTCATAACTTTTTTTGTAACTGTGTTTGTTTTTTGGCAGTCATCACATCTAAGATAACAATAATTATGAAGCTCATGACTATCATTATCATTATTATTATCACTATGATAATTATGAATGCTATAATTTTCATACACTACTGTAGTACAGGTAACAGGTTTGCAGAGACCTACCAGCTGTGTTTCATTTAGACCTATTGAGAAATTCTGCACCATAATTCTGTAATCACAACACATGGCTAGCAGACATCCACCAGCTGGACTGTGACCCTAAAACAAAATAACTTTAATTTAGTTTTTGACAGAAAAAAAACTATTAATTTATTTGATCACAACGAAAACAACTCCTTGATACCATATACTTTTGTGGTTTGTTATAAAAAAAACTTCAACATTCAGAGTTATATTGTGAAAATGGGCATCCTTTCAAGATGTCAATACTAAACAGCTTTTTTTCTTTGAAGTACTATGACAAGCCCTGAGCAAAGTGACATATTACTTTTTCATTACTTTTCCTTCTATTGCCTGTTAAATGTTAATACTGGAAAATGCTTAAAGCAAAAACATGTACATTTGGCATAATATCAGTCCTGTAATCATGGAAAGTGCAATCTCTAAGTATGGTTTTTAATTCTAAAAGTCCCTACTCAGTACTAGTTAAAGCCTAGACAGTGAAAAAAGCACCAAGCTAATTTCTTTATTGATTATTCCAGGATCCAGATTTAGGTAAACCTATTACGGGACTGAAAACTGTTTTACTTCAGTATAAAAATTAGGATAACGCAGATTTAAGAATCTAAATCAAATGAAAGTATTTCATTTCAATAAATCATAATTATGTCCTTGAAAAAAACAGAATATTTAAAATGAAGAAATTTCAAGAGTAAATAAGTAACTTTACATGTTAAGTAAAAGAGCAGTTTGTTGGTTTTTTGACCAATTTTAACAGTTCACAAATAATCTTCTATTACATATTCTTACATTTATGGCTGCTATTGTTGCTAATCTAGAATTGTAAAGGTTCATCCAAACCCCCTGTAGCTCCCTCCAGAATTCTGTCAGTCTTTCCTTCTTTGGATTATACATCTCCATGATATCAAGTCCAGCACAAAATATTTTGTTGTTGCTCTGCAAAGAAAAAATACCTGGTATATAGTAAAATGTTTATCTGAAAATCTGATACATTAATGCATCATTTCATTCTGAAGGCATCATTTCAAACTTAGAAAATTAAACCAGTCCAAAGAACCATTTTAAACCTAGACCTAAACCAGGTTTACGAAGCCTTTGACCCTAAACATAAAATTTTGTAAACTACCATGGAAAACACTATCCCTAATTACATATTAATGGTTCTAAATATAACACCTATGATGAAACCAATCATTGCAAATCTTGAGAATTCTTAACTTTGAGCCAAAGCCAATTTGCCTAACCAACTGTAGTAGTTCCTTAACAAGACTCCATACAGGAGTGTTTCTATTAACTTAAAGTTGATTTATTTACTTAAAGTTGATTTACCACCACTTCTAACAAAAACTTATTAAACAAGTAGATCAGTCACTAACTGACAGACAATCCTGCCTGCGCTAGTACAGTATGTTCTTAGGGTGAATAAGAATGTATTAAATTCAAACTTGAATGGGAATTATACGAGGGGTGATTCAAAAGTTCGCGGAATTTATCTCTAAATCATTTATTTTTTCACCGAATCACATTAAATTTCGCATAAATATAATTCAACGTATTTTAACTAACATTTTCGTTTAGTTTATGGAATATGTGTAACCGGAAGAATATAAATGGTCTCCATAGCAACCACGGTTAGGTGACTTGAAGCAGGCCAAAATATTTCGTTTTACTAATTCACTTCAGACGATAGTATGTTTTCAAATGTTGCTCAATTTTGGCGCGAACGTAACTGACGTTAGAATGACGTGTTGACGTCATTTCCTATAATTTTGATTACATTACGTTGAACCGTTACTCCACAGCAGCGAGTTGTCGCCATGTCTTCAACTTCTTCCGCGACGTCAACAAGTGAATTGGAGCTACGCGCAGTTGTGAAATTTTGTGTTGGACTCAAACTTACACCAGTTGAGACGTTGAATCAAATTAAAAACTCGCATACATTACAACCTTGTGGTAAATCGTTTGTCTACAAATGGCATGAGCGATTTCGGAACGGCAGAAAATCGGTACTTGATGACGATAGAGCAGGTAGACCAGCATCCGCTATGACGACGAGCAACGCAACGTTAGTGAGAGAGCTTTTGGACAACGACCGGCGCTTAACGGTTAGGGGTATTGCAGAGGAACTCTCCCTATCGTATTCTACTGTGCAACGAATTCTTACAGAAGAGCTAAATATGTCCAAAGTATCTGCGCGTTGGGTGCCCAGACTTCTGACTGATGAAAACAAGCAGCGGAGGTTAGAATGTTCTCAGCAATTTCTGGATCTGTACGACGCACAGGGTGACGAGTTTTTGGACAAAATCATCACGACAGACGAGACATGGTTATACCATTATGATCCAGAGTCGAAACAGCAGTCGTCCGTCTGGAAGTCACCAGACACACCTCCACCAAAAAAGGCCAGGACAACACGCAGCTGCAAAAAGGAAATGTTCATCTTCTTCATGGATAGACAAGGGCTTTTGCTTCAACACAAGGTGCGCGACGGATGTACCGTAAATGCCGACTATTATTCAAAGGTATGCCGCATTTTAGTCATACAAACGATCAACACTTATATATTATTTTTATAACAAACTAATATTTTACAGTATGTATTGTTTCAAATAACAAAATATATAAAAATATTATTTAAAATGTGCCGCTTTTTACTTTCTTAAACTTAAATTATTTCATGTTTTCCCGTTTGTTTGTTTGACTTCAGGTGCTTAGACGCGATCTGATACAGGCTCTGCGCCGCAAGCGCCCCCTGTTGGTACTGGATGATGTTATACTCCATCATGACAACGCTCCAGCACATCGGGCACAGAGTACAGAGTTAGAGATTTCACTGCTTGGTTTCAGTCTCTTACCACATCCGCCGTACAGCCCGGATCTAGCACCGATGGACTTTCGTCTGTTTCCAGATATGAAGAGGGAACTCAGAGGCCAGAGATTTGAAACAACATTAGAGCTACGCAATAAGGCTCGTGAAGTAATCTCTTCATTCAGTCAGGATTGGTTTAAGGTAACATTTATGCAATGGGTACAAAGGCATAGGAAGTGTGTAGCGACGGGCGGCGATTACGTCGAGAAGGTGAATCGTACGCTAGAATTTGACCGTTAGTGACGTCGACGTCGTGATGGCGTGCGTCAAGTGCCGGTCATGTATACAATTCAAATATGTACAAACGATTTATTAGTAAATGTATTTCAATGAGATTACGGCTCTGCTTTAGTATTGAGTAAACGTATCGAGTGATGTAATTTTTGTGTTTGTATTGTCTTTTCCGTTCTAGTAATAAAGCAATTCCGCGAACTTTTGAATCACCCCTCGTATATTAACTACGGAATGCCTTGAGGGATGCATGTTAACCCTTAACCTGCTGGAACCGAAATTGATTAGCCTTTGCCACCAGTATAGAGCCAGGCTAGCCTGCACATCCGTGCAGTCTGACCAGGCTCTATACTGTTGGTAGCTCAATTTTTGTATTTTGATATTGAAATCCCTTAAACTTTGAGTGGACTGTTCCAAATTCAAAGCTGGAAAAATCCATTACAAAAATTCAGCAGGTTCAGGGTTAAAAGTACTTGCTGCACATCTACACTTCAAGGTTATGATTTGTTCCAAGTTTTATTCCAGTGCCCTGAAACTGAGAGTACACAATGTGCTTACGTGTATATGAAGGCAAATCTGCACTGAAAAAAGTCAAAGTTCAATGGGAGATAACTCTAGAATGAATAACCAATTGATGGATACACATGAAAAGTACGTCTTATGAAAACATGTACCAAGTTTCACTTCTCTCCACTGAAAGCTGATAGACTAGTTCACCACAAAGAAAAAATCTTTGTACATTTGTATGTCAAATGTGACAAACAGACCAACAGACTTACTGACAGACTGAATCCAGTATCCTGAACCCCCTCAACTTCGTTTGCTGGGTTATAATAATAAATATGCAGAGTGGAAAAGCTATTCATTAACATTTATAGTTGGCCAATACACTTAACCATTAAGTAACTACCTTTATGATCTCTTTAACTTCCTTTTGCAGTTCTATATCTTAAAATGATTGATCTGTGTATACTTACTGATGTAAGAATGAGACCTCTGCATGACTTATCATTGTCTAGCTTCTCTAGCAGTATGTTTATATCTGTCAGAAATTCCAGATTAAGGCTGTTTACGGGTGGACGATTCAGTCGAACTGTTGCAACCCCTGAGTTGTTAAAGCACAAATTACATGAGAATTTTCATTTATCAACAGTCAGCTGCTAGGAGCTGTCAGAAAAGTCTCATAGGTCAAATCCTTTTTACAATTTTGTTTTCTACACCAGTTCAATAAAAATCAATACCATCTATGAACTGGTCCTATAAAAAGATGCATTTTAACTTTTTAAGCAGCCAAGATCCATGTACCAATGTCAAAACGACTGTCCTTATTGAATAAATAACAGTTAAATATAATTGGTCGTATAAAAATAACACTTCTTTTGGCAATGCAGCTTTTCACATGGTTTTCCACCAATACATATATAAGCTGCTGACCTAGATTTTTAAACCACATCTCCCAGTTACATTCATTAATTCCCTTTGATCATAAAGGGAAGTTCATGCACAATATGTTTTTTTTTTACTTTTGAAGACCAATATATAACCATTACACGTGAAATGGATAGAGTTGAAAGTAGCAAAAATCGCCGACAGGTTTTGAGCCCACAATCTTATTTACAGAAGTCAAATCAATAAAGGCTTTTCCTAGCCACTGTACCAGTTTTGCTGTCCATATCTACAAGCAGTCTTTCCGAAGCTGTTGTCATACATCTGGAGTTTCTGGCAGCCTGCATAAGCACTGGATACAATACAGATGATGAAAACAAGCGTCTAATACTCATTTTTTTGGGCTGAAATAAAAACAAGTGGGCCAAGATGGCCCTGAATTGCTCACCTGGGTATAACTTCTCAAAACTGTAAGTGAAATGTAGTAAGAGTTTTCAAAAGTTTGTGCATATAAGTCTTTGTGATATCAAGTCCAACATCTGACCCCTTGGGTGGAGCCAATAATGACCCCTTCGGCAAAGTTTGACCAACCTTGGTAAAGATCCACAAATTCACAGAACTCTGTGTTTTGTGGTTTAAGATAAAAAAAGGCAAATGGGATCTGTAAAATTCAGTCAAGAATATTGAAAGAATCCTACAAATTTAACGTAAAAGTATGCAGGTTACACATGTTTATTTTCATTTTGAATGACAAAGTCAGCATGTAATTCTTGATATCTTAATTTATACAACAAAAAATAAATCCACACTATTTACCCAATTACTTTTTTTTAGAAATGTGAATTTCCCAAAATGGACAGGCTATAAAGTTGGTCAAAAGCCAGGGCCATTTTTCACAGGTAAAGGAAGGCCCCCCCCCCTTCTCTACATCTACATGATACTGCTTCACAATCAACAATTGATTATATGAAGCAGGCGTGTTGTCTGGGAATAGCTGTTAAGATATGTTAAGTGCAAAGTTACTAGATTTTCAAAATAAAAGAAACTTTAAAACTGAAGTAAAAAGGTAAAAACAGTGTATAGATTTAGAACTGGTGGAAAGGATGCAGCTGCCCAGTAAAGGTGTCTATACTGGGACTAGCTTGCAAGGACACAGGTAGACCATTCCACAGACGAAAACTTCTTGGGAAGAATGAGTGGGAATGATATTGTGTCCTTGAATATGGTATAAGACAGTTCAGGTTTCTTGTTGGTGTCAGGTGGTGATGGTCAACCCTAACAAGATTGTGTTGGATCTTATACAAACAAGAGGGCCATGATGGCCCTGTATCGCTCACCTGAGTATGACTGCTTTTAACAAAGTTGCTATGGACCTGGTTAATTGACCCCAGATGACCCATATTCGAACTTGACCTAGAAATTATTGAAACAATCTCTTTGACAAATTTCCAGGATATTTGGACTGAAAAAGTAGTATCTAGAGTATTAACAAGGTTTCTCGATATTTAGGCTCTGTGACCTAGTTTTTGACCCCAGATAACCCAGATCCAAACTTGAGCTACAAATCATCAAAACAACCTATCTGACAAATTTCCAGGACATTTGGACTTAAAATGTAGCCTCTAGAGTGTTTACAAAGCTTTTCCATATTTGGGCCCTGTGACCTAGTTTTTGACCCAAGATGACCCATACTCCAAATTGAGCTAGAAATCATCAAAAAAACCTGTCTGACAAATTTCCAAGATATTTGGACTGAAAATGTAACCTCTGGAGTGTTAAAAAGTTTTTTACATATCTATACCATGTGACCTAGTTTTTGATCCCAGATGACCCATATCCAAACTGGAGCTAGAAATCATTGAAACAACCTTTCTGACAAATTTCAAGGACATTTGGACTAAAAATGTAACCTCTAGAGCTTTTACAAGGTTTTTCTACTTTCGGGCTCTGTGACCTAATTTTTGACCCCAGAGAACCTATATTCAAAACTGAGCTAGAAATCATCCATAGAATCTTTCTGACAAATTTCCAGGTTATTTGGACTGAAAATGCTAACTTTAGACTAAATATTAACAAGGTTTTTCCATATTTGGACTCTGTGACCTAGTTTGTGACCCCAGATGACCCATACTCGAACTTGATCTAGAAATCTTAAGGCAATTTTTCTAACAAATTTCCAGATTATTTGGGCTGAAAATGTAACCTCTAAAGTGTTAACAAGGTTTTTCTATTTTTGGGCTCTGTGACCTAGTTTTTGAACCCAGATGACCCATATTTGAACTTGTGCTAGAAATCTTTGAAGGAACCTTTCTGACAAATTTCCAGATTATTTGGGCTGAAAATGTAATCTCTAGAGTGTTAACAAGATGTTTCTATTTTTGGGCTCTGTGACCTAGTTTTTGAACCCAGATGACCCATATTTAAACTTGAGCTAGAAATCATAGAAACAACCTTCCTGACAGATTTCCAGATTATTTGGTCTAAAAATGTTACCTCTAGAGTGTTAACAAGGTTTTTCAATATTTGGGTTCTGTGACCTAGTTTTTGACCCCAGATGACCTATATTTAAACTTGACCTAGAAATCATCAAAGCAACCTTTCTGACAAATTTCAAGATTATTTGGGCTGAAAATGTAACCTCTAGAGTGTTAACAAGATTTTTCTATTTTTGGGCTCCATGACCTAGTTTTTGAACCCAGATGACCCATATTTAAACTTGAACTAGAAATCATCATTAGAACATTTCTGACAAATTTCCAGGATATTTGGACTGAAAAAGTAGCCTCTAGAGTGTTAACAAGGTTTTTCTATATTTGGGCTCTGTGACCTAGTTTTCCAACCCTGATAACTCATGTTTGAACTCGTCCGAGATATTAATGAGACAAACATCCTGACCAAGTTTCATGACAATTGAGGCAAAAATGTGACCACCAGAGTGTTAACGAACCAATTGTTAACGGACGGACGGACGGACGACGGACAAAAGGTGATCAGAAAAGCTCACTCTGTCACTACGTGACAGATGAGTTAAAAAGCGACAGAGCTGATGTTACGTCTTTGTTCTAAGGTTTGCCATTTTAGATCCAACAACATTTGGGACACACTACTGGTGTAATTATAATCATTAGTTACATATCTGGCGGCAGATCTTTGAACTTGTTCTAATTTATAGATTAAATATTTTTGCCAAGGATGCCAAACCGTAGAACAGTATTCTAACTGGGGCCTTACATAGATTTTGTAGGCAGTTTCTTTGACCTTTTTATTTGAAGTTTTAACATTTCTTTTAATGAACCTGAGTGAATGTTTGGCTTTAGATGTTATGTTGTTGATGTGATTGGTCCAGGAAAGGTCTTTACTTACTGTTACGCCTAAATATTTAGCTGCCTCAGTGGTTTTCAGTTCAATACCATGAAGTTTGTAAGAAATATGACAGGATGTTTTTTTCGGCTGACTCTAAGGATTTCACATTTATCAGGGTTGAATTCCATGGACCAATCAGATTCCCAGTTTTCAAGACTATGAAGGTCATTTTGAAGGGTTTCGGCATCTCGGGTGGATTTGATGGTTAGATAGTCTATTGTATCGTCTGCGAATAGTCTAACTTTGCCCTTTACACTGTCAGGTAGGTCGTTAATGTATGAGAGGAATAGGCAAGGCCCAAGGACCGAGCCTTGGGGGACACCTGATAGGACTGGTAGGCTGTCCGAGTTTTGACCTTCTACCGCAACCTGCTGGGTGCGACCATAAAGAAATGACCTGATCCAAGAAACACTCTCGGAATTAATACCTAATCTCTCAAGTTTGAGAAGAAGTTTATGATGATCGACTTTGTCAAATGCTTTGCTGAAGTCCATGACTATAATATCGGTTTGCTGGCCTTGTTCTAAGTCGTCATGGACTTCCTGGGAAAAACTTATGAGTTGGGTTTCACAGCAGTGTTTTGACCTGAAGCCGTGTTGATGTTGACTTAAGATATCAGGTTTGTCATAAAAAGACATGATATTGGAGACAAGTATGTGCTCCATGAGCTTAGAGGCAATACAGGTTAAGGAGATGGGTCTATAATTAGTGGGTTTACATTTTGGGCCCTTTTTATAAACGGGAGCAATGACGGCACGCTTCCAGTCATTGGGGACAATACCTGATTTCAGGGAGATTTGGAAGATATAAGTAAGGACTGGGGCTACTTCATTATGAAGTTCCATTAGTAACCTTGGGGATAGTTGGTCGGGTCCAGAGGCTTTACTGGGGTTTAGACCTTTAAGGAGTTTCCGTACTCCATTCTCTATGATAATGACATTCGGCATCCTTGGATGATTTTGTGGAGTGAGTATTTGTTTACAGGACAGAACAAGACTTAGTGGCTGTGGATGGGAGAATACTGACTCAAACTGTTTGTTTAGTATGTCCGCCTTGGTCTTGACGTCTGTGAATGTTTGACCATCACTCTTGAAGGGGGCTACTCCACAATTTTCAGTCTTATTGGATTTGACGAAAGAATAGAATTTCTTATTCGCCCCTGGTTGTGAGTCATTTGAGAATATGACCTTGTCTAAATACAACCAGTATGAGTTCCTAATAACTCTTTGGATTTGGCCTCTAAGCTTCTTAAACTTATTTAACAGGGCAGGTGATGGAGTGGTTGACTTTATGAGTTTGGAGTAAAGTCGATCACGTTTCCTTATTTGGCATATGGGGGCATATGATGGCGGGGTGGGGAAAATAATGAGGTATTTTTGCAAAAGGGGAAGTAAAAACTTAATGTAAATTGAATTTTAGGGGAAAACTGCATGATTTTAAAGAATTTTCCTGAGTGGAAGACGCCTGTAAATGGCCCCTGCTATGGAAGGTAAAAAGCCCTGAAAGCTAGATATAGCCTATGCTGAGTTGTGTTATAATCATATTGACTCTAAAAAAAGTCTGTAATTGTATTCATAGGGCAACAAATGTGATTTTCTCCGTAACAAAGTGGAGTTATTGGTAGTGACATATATCATTGGAAAGGGCATATATTACAGGTATGAAATGATGCTAGAATTATTCTGAAAGTGCATTTGTGTTTCTGCAGCGACTTGATAAATGTGCTTCGGTTTTGTTTGTTTACATTTCGAAGTTGGTTATTTTGTAATATAATATTATATACTGGAGAATGCCCATTCATAAATGCCTTATATTCGCTTCTAAACAAGTGTCTGTGAGCTTTGCTACAGTGTCAGTTATATCTTTTGGCTAGCTTCACTACAGTGGCAGTTATAACTTTTGGCTAGCTTCAGTATGTGGACAGTGTGTACAGTATATGCTGAATCAAATCGATAGGACTAAAATGATTAGTCTGAAGTTAGTATCTGATAAAAATAATCCACTGACCTTTGATCCACAAAATATCGCGAAATTATATGTTAAAAAAATATACCAAGAAATTGCAATGCTTTTTCTGTACAATACTTCCGATATCAATTAGACCATGTATATTCTTACTGTTTAATCAGTTGTCAAGATATGGCAATAATGGAAAAGAACAAAACTACATAAAAGTTGTCAACTGTTGATCTTAGTCGAAAGACGCTTTTTTAGGTTAGACTCCACTAAACATTTTTTTCCAAAGACCGACATCTAAAAATCGCTAAAATCATTTAACACATTGCAATCAAAACTGAGCACTCTGAAATTGTTCATGACAGTCTATAAGAATGTGGAGAGTGTAATTTCAGGTTAGTAGACAGAGTATCTTGAATATACAATGGTCTGGGTTAAATCTGCGCGTCAAAGAACTTTACGGCGAAATTTTTAAGATTATAAGACATATAATATTAAACATTATGTAAACTTTAATACTTGATCATTTTGATGTTTATATGAGTGTTATGTTGCCTGCTCATGACACTACTTTACGTAAAGTCTGGTTAAAAAGGAGAAAGAAATGGATTCTATCTGAAAATTACACAATGACTTTTGGTGTAGACAATTATTACTCAACGTCAAAAGTAAAAAAAAAATATCAAACTAATTTTAATAAATTTCATCAGCTTTTATTAACCAAGATCATAAATTATGAATTTTAAAGGCCCTATACCCATTATTTTGCCTCTGGTCACAATAGTTCTACTTTGGAGATCAAGATGAATTATACTGAAGTTATCTTTTTTTCTGCAGATTTTAAAATTCACATAGTATCACAACTCTTCTAAACAGGTATACTTGCAACGGATATTTATCCTTTTCACAAGTCTCAAGCTTATAATGGATATACTCAGAGACATAGGTAACATATTGTTATCTAAGTCCCTGATAAACTGTTAAAAAAAGTTTTTCTTTAATTTAATTGAAACGAACTACGTACGTAGGGAAGTTTTACAACAATGAATTAATGCACCTTTTAACTTTTATGATTTCATAGGTTCAAATCCTAGCTCTATGCTAATGCTAGTTTTAACTTGGGAAGTTAAAAAACTAGTATACGTGTTTGCAGTACTTGGTTAAATGGGCATCACTGATGTACATTTTGCCTAATGATGACAGATCTTACTAAAGAAAAAAACTAGTCAGGATATTACTCATACTTACATACAGTTTTCCTTGTACAGTCAAAACTTAATAAATACTTGTCATTTTGGCATTGGGGTTATCAGAAAATCTAAATACGACAATTAACAGTTATTTCTCATTTCAAGGGTTTACATATAAATATATACTTTGTATAAATAAATTAGTTCAGAAAATAGTTGCATTTAAATTATTACATTGAAACAATTCTAAACATGCGACGTCTTCTATGATGAACTAGAAGAAATAGACTGGTTCTTAACCGAGTACTAATTCATTTAGAATTCATTTCAAAGGCGTAATTGTACTCTTTCTATTTCTTTTGTCTTAAAATTAACCAATATAATTCTCAAGTCTTATTTTATTCCAGAATAAATTCAAGGAAATTCAGTGCTTTTCCCGTAAGCATTAATTGATTACTATTTAAATACCTCTTGGGAAAAGTAGAGCGTGATGTGATAACCAGAAAGCCATTCAATTTTCAAGTTTAATCAGCAAACATTGGTCATTTACAAAAATAACAATAAATCAACAAAAGTATAAGACATCAGTGGAAACGAAAACACGTTCATGAAGGTAAAAATATAATATGCGTCGATAATTTTCAGCACATAGAATGGTTTTTCAAACATAATGAAACTACGGTTTTGCATATACTAAAGTTCTATATACATGTATTACCGGCTATATGAAATTCTTACATCATTGATTTTCCTGGTATTATCTGACAGATATTTTGACTCTACACACCTGCACTTCCAACCTTCATTTTGAAAGATTTCGTTATTAATAATTGATTATCTACCAGCGAAAATATAAAAATACAACAATACATAGATTTATTTTCTGTTGATGAAAGCTTAACTTTACGCAGTGCTACTAAAACTGTGCATTAATTACGGAAAATTGCCAGTATTATATTCCTATATGTACAATTGGAGCGGGGTTAGTGTTATCCAATATTATGTAATTCTATGTTTTGATTGGCTGTAGAAGATCCGATTATTGCCGAAGCATTACGTATTTTTACGATGTACTACCTGTTGAATCAATTTGCGAAGTTGTGTTATTCCGGAAATCCTCGGACAGAATCACGTGACTGTCTGGTACATTGAATGTTATTGGTTTGAAATCTATTAATAGTAACAAGTAACTTATAAGAGATACAGGTAACTTTTTGAAGGTTGGCCAAATATGGCTGTTGATAAAAATGCAAAACATAGTAATTTTGTAATTACAGTTACAAAGTCATTTTTTATCAAACAATTCAATATTTTATATCATTTAAAAGGTCTGTAAACTCATATTTTACATATATAAAAAAATAATTGTGAAAACTGTTCACTCTCTTTTGTTTTTAAATGGTTCAACTCAGTGCATCTAAGCGGCTAGGAAAATGCTGAAAAATTGCTGAAACGACAGGTATAAATTAGTTTAGTTTTCTTTTTTAAAAGCAAAAATTCAAAATCTGCTTATATTTTCAAAATATGAATTTAAAAAACTTTCAAATGATGTAAAATAATACAATCTTTATTTTTAATGTTTTCTAATAATAAAATTCGGGTCACAAAGAAAAAAGTTATCTAAAGTTAAAAATTATTTCTGGTTCCCGGTGGTACTTTGCTACGACAGTGACTGTACCTCACCTGGTCTTTAATATGTTGAATTATATCAAAGTAATCAAAGCATGGTCATAGTTTATTATCATTATCGCCGTTCCTGGACGGCGATATATACAATTAACAAGATTTTAACAGTTTTGCCTGTACACCGCCTGTCTTTAGCCAATCAAAGCAAAGCATGTCATATCACATGATAACAAAATGGACGTCAAAATTCTTCAGCAAGGGATGCGTAAATGGACTCGCCCAACTGCCATGTTTGTCGGGTTACTTATTCTTACAACTGAAAAATACCATCATCAATGTACAATCTCAGTACCAGTCTTCAGGCTCGTGTAGGATAAATACAGGATAATCGCAATATTTTTTGCTACATGTCATTTTTAACTAGAGAATGTAGTCTAAATAAGAGTATGGTTCGTTTGTTTTTTCCAAAACTTGCACTTAAAGAAAAAAATAAATGCTTGCTTCCGGGCGATTCTAATCAGGATACAAACTCCCCGCAGGGGTTACTTCCCCTGATTAGTACAGTAAAAGTAGCAAAGCGTGACGTGACCGGTGCGAGGAGATTGATCAGGATTTTCCCGTGTTTTATATATGCTTGATTAGGGTCAGGGCAATATCGGATTTTTTACCTAAAATTATTCTGTTTAAATTGTACATATAATATTCTTATGGTATTGAAGAACTGTATCTAGCTTTTGTTAAGTATACATTTTTTAGTAATAAATAAATTAAAAAAACCACGCAAATAGTCAATTAATTATGCGTAGACTGGTTTACAACAAAGCAATATTTACAAGGTTTTAATGCTGCAAATTTAAATATGATGTATAAAGAAATTGGGATGTTTTCATAAAAAACAAAATCGTCCGCTTTCAAAAAATGTCCAGCTACAATAAAAATCACAATGTATATTTCATCTACTTTATAATTTCTGTGTGAAAATTATCAAATATAACTTCGCTTTTCAGTGCAAAGCATGTTGTAAGATTATCAAATTAATGAATGAAGAACATGAAATACATTCATCTATGGATAAGACGAAATGCATGGCTGAACGGCGATTTCAAGCATTTTTGGAAATGCTAATACTTGTAATTGATATTACAATTATATTTATTATTCTGTTCAAGCATGTTATTCCATGAAATTCCTGTTATTTTGATACTTAACAAAACAAACAATGTTTCAGTATCATAATTATCACCATTAACATCAAGAGATATATGGAAATAAAAGGTTGAACAAATATGTTGTTGTTGTTCTTCAAAAAATGGGCATTACCGTAGTTATAACTTGTCTGAACAGACAGGTCTTCAATTTAAAGATATATATTAAATTTCTTTTTATTAGCATCTGCAAACAAAATAGAGTGCTGTAGCTTAAGGTTCCTTAAAAAACAGTAAAAAAAACGTACACTCAGATGGACTCAAGTCCATTTGAATTTTCCTTGTTAAGATTAGCATTGGTCAAGGTTTGATTGTGGTTAACTGTCAATTAGTGTAAATGTATTCGAAGAGTGTTTATGGTTGCCTGAAGTCTACACTGAAAATGTGTCAAACAAATTTGTACAGAACGTAGAAGTGTGGCCCGTGTATTTAACAATATGTCGTTTTTAAGGACGTGTTTTCAAGGCTTTGTGTTTTGACGTTTTAGACCAAGTCCTGATGGTTCCAGGCTGAAACCTTTGTCAGACCACGAAAATATCTCTGGGTATAAACAAGTGACACGTTCCATTTAACTGTAAATCAACTGGAACTTACTTTATACATTGTTTATGTGCTATCTTTTGAGGGTATAAGCAACTCAGTCCCTTCGCCCGCACCCATCAGCTAAAACACAATGACAAATCAGATCTGATTGTGTTAATATTATATGGTTTAAGTGTAAACAAAATTCCTTGTATATACTCGTTAGCATGAAACGAAAACTAATTTCCCTCCTCAAAGAAAGTTCAAATAAATAAAGTGGTAATATAATAAGTCGCAATATAATATATTGTAGTAATAAAATAAATAAACATTTTATATTTCGATTCAAACCATGTCGATAATTAAAACACTCAATAAAGATAATCTGGAAGTGGAGTGTGTGGGGGAGGATATTGAAAAATAAAGAGAAATACCCAAGAGGAAACCCATGGTATACTGCTTATGTATTGTTTTGGCTCATATTCTCTTTAACATTGAAAAAATTGATAATGAAAAGAAAAAAAAAATGTATGGTAAAATATGGGGCATAGACAGTAGTAAGGTAGTGTTTCCTCCACCCCCATAAAAAAAATAAAGATAACAAGAGCACCGCTGGGCGGAGCATTATATGCCCGAAGGGTGTTTTTTTCTAATTATGATACATTTGTGATATAATGAAGGAAACCTAAGGCTTCAAACGTAAATGATTTTCTTTAAATTTTGATTTTTTTAAACTTTGACCTACTGACCCAAAAAATTAATAGGGGTCATTCAATCAATATGTGCAACCATTATATGAATTTTGAAGTCTTTATGACAAATGGTTGTCGGGTTACAGAGTGTAAATGATTCTTAACAGTTAGGTCTCTGTAACCCTGACCTTAAACATACTGATCTCAAAATGTATAGGGGTCATCCACTCAATGTGTGCAATTGTGATATAAAGTTTGAAGTCTCTATAACAAATGATTGTCAAGTTACAAGATGGAAACAGTTTTCAATACTATGATCACTGTGACCTTGACCTTTGACCTACTGACTCCAAAATCAAATGGGGTCATTCACTCAATGTGTGCAACCATTACATAATTTTGAAGTCTCTTAAGACAAATGGTTGTCAAGTAACAGAGTGTAAATGATTCTAAACAGTTAGGTCACTGTGAACCTGACCTTTGACATACTGACCTCAAAATGTATATGGGACATCACTCAATGTGTGCAATCATGAAATAAAGTTTGAAGTCTCTAGATCAAATGACTGTCAAATTACATGGCGGAAATGGTTTTCAATGTTAAGGTCTATGTGACTTTGACCTTTGACCTACTGACCCCAAAATCAAGAGTGGTCATTCACTCAATGTGTGGAACCATTATATGAATGTTGAAGTCTCTAAAACAAATGGTTGTCGAGTTACAGAGTGTAACTGATGGTCAACCTTAACCTTTGACCCCAAAATGTATAAGGGTCATCCAATCAATGTGTGCAATCATGATATAAAGTTTGAAGTCACTATAACAAATGATTGTCGAGTTACATGGCAGAAATGGTTTTCAATGTTAAGGTCTCTGTGACCCTGACCTTTGACCTACTGATCCCAAAATGTTTAACGGTTATCCACTCAATGTGTGCAATCATGATATAAAGTTTGAAGTCTCTATAACAAACGATTGTCAAGTTACATGGTGGAAATGGTTTTCAATGTTAAGGTCACTGTGACATTGACCTTTGACCTACTGACCCTAAAATCAATAGAAGTCATTCACTTAATGTGTGCAACTATTACCTGAATTTTGAAGTCTCTAAGACAAATGGTTGTTGAGTTACAGAGTGTAAATGATTCTAAACATTTCGGTCACTGTGACCTTGACCTTTGACCCCAAAATGTATAGGGGTCAACCAATCAATGTGTGCAATCATGATATAAAGTTTGAAGTCACTATAACAAATGATTGTCGAGTTACATGGCAGAAATGGTTTTCAATGTTAAGGTCTATGTGACTTTGACCTTTGAGCTACTGACTCCAAAATCAATTGGGGTTATCCACTCAATGTGGGCAATAATTACGTGAAGGTAAAAGACTGTAGGTGAAAAAGTTATTCCCCAGATACCAAATTGCTAACGGACGGACGAACAGACGGACGGACGCCCTGGACCATAACATAATATGCCCCCTTCGGGCATATAAAAATACAACAACGGCCTAAGTTCTTTATAGAGGTTAGTTTTCAAGCATCCAGTTAACCTTTTTGACTGACAGTGACACCCGGGTATGACTCTCAGTAGTATTCAATTCTATATGATATTGAAGTACATCAAAGACATGTGCATGCCTCTTGAACAAAAGATGTTTATATTATTAAGTAGTTGCCTATCCATTGACTTGAAAATGCTGAACTGAAAGAGGACATTTAACAAGAAAGTTTAAATTTCGTGTTTTACTGTCTTTGCATAGCACAGTCGTTAGAGCGCATTTTAAAGATATACCAGAACAGTCACTGTAAGATGACAATGCCCCCGAAAGTGGTGCTTTGACCTTTGAGCTGAGAACCAGTCATTCAGGGGTCAAGGTCAAATAAATATAGGTCAGTGGGAAGGTCTTATCTAAAGGCGTTGTGTCCAAGTATGAAGTAATTCCACTTACTGATAAGGACGTTATGGGCAAAGTTAAAGTTTTTGGCAATTGGATCTTCAAGGTGAAGGTTATTCATGGGTGAAGGTGAATAAATATAGGTCAGTGGGAAGGCCTAGTCCAAAGGAGTGTTGTGTCCAAGTATAAAGTAATTCCACTTACTAATAAGGAAGGTATGGCCAATGTTAAAGTTTTTGGACAATTGGATCTTCAAGGTGAAGGTTATTCAGAGGTCAAGGTCAAACAGATATAGGTCTGTGGGAAGGTCTTGTCCAAAAGAGTGTTGTGTTCAAGTATGAAGTATATCCACTCACTAATTTTGAAGTTATGGCCAAATATTAGTTTTTGGACAATTGGATATTCAGGGTCAAGGTCAAATAATTAAAGGTCAGTAGGAAGGTCTTGTCCAAAGGGGTGTTGTGTCCAAGTATGAAGTAAGTCCACTTACAAAAAAGGAAGTTATGGGCAATGTTAAAGTTTTTGGACAATTGGATCTTCAAGGTAAAGTCATTCAGGGGTCAATATCAAACAAATATAGGTCAGTGGGAAGGCCTTGTCCAAAGGGGTGTTGTGTCCAAGTATGAAGTAAATCCACTTACTAATAAAGAAGTTATCGCCAATGTTAAAGTTTTTGGACAATTTGATCTTCAAGGTTAAGGTCAATCAGGGGTCAAGGTCAAATAAATATAGGTCAGTGGAGAGGTCTTGTCCAAAGGGGTGTTGTATCCAAGTATGAAGTAAATCCACTGAGTAATAAGAAAGTAATTGCCAATGTTAAGGTTTTCGGACGGACAGACGGATGGACGTCCGGCAGAAACTGGATAGATGGCCTTTTCTTTTATTATTTTCTTTTGTTTAATAGAGGGCCATTGGTCCCTTATTCTATTGTTACTGAATGAACTCTATTGTTCTCTTTTGTTATGTTAACAGTTAGATGGTCCCCTATTTCTTTTCGGTAGTGCGGGCTGACGGACGGTTCAAAAACTATATGCCCCCCTTCGGGGGCATCAAAATAGAAACAGGTATCTATATTCCTGTTGTTGTATTTATAAAGCATCTTAGTAAAAAATTCTTAAATCAATAGTTTAACTTAAGTATCCCAATTTTATTTATCCCATAAGCAATAAAGCTATAAACTGAATTGCAATTTTTAGACTTAAGTCAGAAAACTTAAGATGTTTTATGAAAACTGCTTCTAAAAGATAAAGGCGATGATAGTCATTTATAACGAAAACATCGACATAACAGGAAGCTCAGCATTATCATTTATTATTTACTTACAAAATTGAGCAGAACTTTATTAAACTTCATGCGTTAGACAAAAAAATATCTGAAACTTATTTAGTGAGCTGCCTAAACTTAACTTCAGACATTATCTTAATTTCCATTCTCGTCATTATAATAAAGCGCATTCTCAAAGAGAATAAAATCTTTCATAGATATGTTGACAATTTTTAGCAATTTGTGTAATCGAAAGCCGGGGAAAACCTGTCTGATTTGAACACGAAAAATAATTGAAGTAACTTTAGCTGGCTTGTAAATTGCTGGTAGTAATTATTAAGATTTGTCGCTTTATTCTAAAAGGAACAAAGTACCAGCAGAGTAATGTAATGGTGTTCGATAGCTCTTCAGTCCCATTTCAAGCAGCATTGCAAAAAAGCAAATGATCTGTGTGAAGTTATTATAGTAAGGATAATTTGTATTACATGGTAGAAAATATCCGAGTGGCTATCCAGACGAGAATTTAAGTTCAGAACATCTTTAAAACGTTTTGAAAGTGTCCCTGATGTCCTTGTCGTCCCGATGTCTAACGAAAATGAACGGAATAATAGTTCTCTTCCTGCCGCTTCAAGAAGTAAAAGAAAAGGTGTATTTCCCGATATATCACCGACCAAAGTATAAGCATAGTATGGCAATATTAAAGAAAACAGCCCTGTACATATTTGATAAAAAATTTAGAAGAGGTCATATCACCACTGATGTACTGTTTAGAATATCTTGTACAACCAATGGTTTTTGATAAATCTTTGCGTTTTCGATATTTAAATACAAGAATTGATTATATAACAACAAAAATATATAACAAAAATAGAATAATTTTCTATTGACGAAAGCTTAACATTAAGCACTGTTACTAAAAATGTGCTTTTATTACTTACTAGTCGTAGTCAGGATCAAGGTCTTACTGTTGTTAGCTATAGATAAGTGTTTACAATTTCATGGCTTTTTAATATCTGAATTCCACCAGTAAAATGTGCTTAATTAATTTAAAAAGAACGTAGACATGCAGCCTCAGTCTCTTATTCTGCTATGTCGTTTTTCTTAGGTTTGTTTAGATCTGACTTTAAAAAGAGATATACTTGAAGAAACCTATGACATTCAGCATATGTATTTTGTTTGCTCAATCTAATCAAAATTGAAAACAATGATAATGTAAAGAAAAATATATGATCAAAAATATCTCCTTCAGGCCCACAGACAGTAAGATAGTGTATTTATAAGTGGCCATCCATCCAAATATTGTACAACAATAGCCCTCAATATAAAGACTAATATTGATCTATCCAGTTTACCTTTTGTTCATCAAATGTTTGACTGACAACTTGACATCTGATTCTTTCAATCGTATTCAGTTTTTAATGAATGCAAGATTAGAAACATGTCAGAAACAAAAAGAACTAGATTTGTTTCCATATGACACGAATGCCCCCACATTCCGCTGTATTGTCGCAAAAATACTGTACAATTGCTGGTGCGTATAAACATTGTCCTTAACATTAAGGAGTCTAAAAGTGCTATTTTTGCTTACTCAGAGGGCATAACTCTGCCGATCTCCAAAAAATTTGCGTTGAAATACCCAGGTGCGTAAGTTTACATGCTGACAACTATTCTTAAAAGTTTCATGGCTCTAGCAGTAATACGTTTCGAGTTACACACGATACAAGTCTAAAAATGCTATTTTTTGCTTAAGTGGGGGCTTTAACTCTGCCGATCTAAAAAAATGCGCCAAGATATCCCAGGTGCGTAAGTTCACATGTTGACAACTAATCTTAGAAAGTTCCATGACTGTTTCAGTTATACGTTTGTCATTAGCACGCGACACATGTCTAAAAATACAATTTTTTGCTTAAGCAGGGGGCATTAGTCTGCCGATCTCCAATAAATTTGCGTCAAAATACCCAGGTGCATAAGTTCACATGCTGAAAACTATTTTTAGAAAGTTTCATGGTTCTGTCAGTTATACATTAGGAGTTACACGCGACGCAAACCAGTCGACGTACGGACAATGTGACAGCGTGGCAGTGGGACAGCGTGACAGCGGAAGGACGGACAAGAGCAAATCTATATATATATCTCACCCCCCCCCCCCCACCACACACACACACACAAAGTGGTGGGGGCATTAAAAAGTAAAAACAAATATAACCAAAACAATTATTTCAAAATCACGTACATGCAAAGTTTTGTACATGCAAAAGTAAATGTTGCCTATCCATTTACTGAAGGGAGCTCAGAGAGGACATATAATAAAAAGAACGTTTAAATTTCGATTTCAACTGCCTTTCCATCCTAAAGTCGTTTGAATGCATTTTAAAGACGAAAATGGAAATATGTATCTGTATTCCTAACAAATGCAATGGATGGCATTAAAAACAAACTTATTTGGAACTTATTAAGTGATCTGTCTCAACATAAGTTCACACATTATTTTAATTTTCATTCACTTTATCATAACAAAGCGAATTTTGGAAGAGAATATATTCCCTAATGGCTTTAGGCATTTTGACAACTTTAAGCATTTTGTGTAGCTGAAAGCCGGGGAAAGCCTTTCGGATTCGAACGCGACAAATAGACTGAAGTGACCTTGGCTGGCTTGTAAACTGCTGGTAGAGAACACTTAAAATTTGTCGATTTCTTGGCGGAAAAAAGTCTCTACGAATGGAAAGACCAGTAATGAAATTTTCTGGTGGTAGATACCGGTAGTTTGTAAATCCCATTTCAAATAGCATTGCAACAAAAAGACCTAGTTCTCTGTCTGAAAGTGTTTCATTTTGGTCAAATTTTAATAAATATTCGGAAATATCCGAGTGAAGATCCACGCGGGGATTGAAGTAAAGAACTTCTTTCAAACGTTTATAGTATGTCTCTGCTTTCGCTGTCGTCTCTCTGTGAAATAACCAGGATGGAATTGATCGTTTACGTGCTGCCGCCCTAAGTATCAAAAGAAAAGGTGTATTGCCAGATTCATCTGGAAGATTAACATCGGCCCCATTTTCTAGAAGACACCTCACAACATCATTGCTGTGATCAACAGAGTCGATTACTACATGTAACGGTGTTCTTCCGTTTACGTCAGTCGCGTTTACATCGCTACCAAGGTCAAGTAAACATTCAACTACCTCCTTACTGCAAAAATCTGATTGAATAAGAACATGAAGGACAGAGTCAGACGAATTGTTTGTTTTGTTCAGGCTACAGGATCCTTTGTAGAAGAGATTTTTCAGGATATCCAACAATGCATCCGTGTCATATGCGAATCTTTCTGCTGCATAAAATGCAATGGAATATGGAGATACATTAAGACTCATGCACATGTCGTACACTGTTCTTTGACTTTCATTTTTCCTTCGATCAATTAGCGACAAACATTTCTGGCATCCCAGAGCCTTGGCAAGAGACAAAACATGTATTGTTTGATGATTCACTTCTACCAACATGTTTTTCTTTTGTTTTATCCAGTTGCGGACAAACTCGTGAGAATGTGTGAACAGAGCGTTTAACAAAATGCTGGAATCAATATCAATATCTGCAACACGTCTGTCATTTAACAGAACAACTGCTAGATCTTCGTTTCTGGTTGCTAAAAAAATATTCATAAGTTTGTCCATATCGTGTGTGAAAAGTACAGGTATAAATTGTATTAAGATATCAAGGTGAGATGGATTTCCGTAGAGTTTAAATAAGCTAACAATGGTATTTTGAAAGGGAAACCCACTTATTTCTACCTTTCCAGTTAGATCATTTCTTTTTGCTAAAGTTTCTAGATTAGAAAACACAGAACTACGTAATCTTCTGGAAAGGATATTTTCGTAAATGACTGGATAAGCACATTTTCTAACAACATACTGCAGAGCATTGTTGCTTTTTTTCACCACTGCAATGTGTGCTGCTGTTAGCGACCCCAACTCCGTTTTCAAATGATTCAAAACTTTTGATGTTCGTCTCAGAATTTGTCTGCTTATATATTTGGTAACTTTTGTGTTATTTGTTGCCACTGCAGCATGAATTAAAAACACTCTAGCTGTTAAATATGGCATTAAATTATCTTCCTCAGTATGTTCACATTGTCCTTGTTCTATATTTGAACAAACGCGCGTGAACATGTCCATGTCGCATCGTCCATTTTGCAAATAATCGAAATACTCGTGTTCAAACCAGCAGTCACAGAGTGGTGTATCAAAAACTCTAAAAAAATCATCAGGTTTTGTTGAGGTTGCCGGTACATCAAATTCCAGTGGAGTTGTGTATATTTCAACACCAATTTTCTTCTCACATTGTCTGAGTTTTCGGATTGCATACTTGTCCTTGTAAATGATCAGTTGTAAACACTCGACAAGTTGATTGGTACAATATTTACGAAACATCTTGTCTTCTGAAACACAGAAAAGGTCCTTGCATGTGACAGTTGGAGAAAGCTTGTCACTGGGAGCTTAGGGTATTTCCAATCAATCAATCAATCAATCAATATTTCATTGATGTATTTATTCACTCATTTATTTAATTTTGATTTGTTTTGCTATATATTGTAGACGGAAAACCATAACCCTTTTTCATAAAGTTTTGAAAATCTAATGAGTGCATAATGATTTTACATACTAGTAATACAAAAGGGTCACATTATACACGGGACATCTGTGAAAAATAAAAACTACATTCTGTTGTTGTCAAAGAAGCACCTTTATATAGACGTATCAAGTTTACATTTGTTTTAGTACAAAGCCTTTATATATTTGCAAAAATTGGCAAAAATCAAGAAAATGATCAGAAAGTTTTCTTCAAAAAACTAAAAAAAAGACACAGAAAACTCCGAAAATTGTGTGTGTTTGATCCTAAACGTAAAATTGTTCATACATTTTAATCGAAAACAACTCTTTACTGATCTGGTGGATCTTGGGTGTCAACCATTAAACTGCATTCTTGCCTCAAATAAAAAAATAAAGTGTGATTGAAACAAAATAAACTATATTCGCATTTGTGGTCATCCGAGGTTCAGTAGCTTTAACAAATTCTATTTACTTAGCAGTCATTTAACTTGAGCAATAACTGTTGTTTTAACAGCATGTTTCTTTTTGCATTTGTAAAGGGACACACCATGTAGGATCAGTAGGACGGAGTGTTAAAGTTTTAGTCTCTCCTAGGCAAAACTGCAGTACTTTGATTTAATTCTTTAACAAATCGTTTTCAAATTCTTCTGATTTTCAAGATCTATAGCAAAAAGTTATAGGGCTTTAAAGATTGCACCAATTTTATAATTTAGCTATGGAGGTATAACCGTTTCTGGTGAATCACAAAATACCTAATAAATTATACCTGTACCTTATTTTACTGATATGTTTTGTGATTTTTACACAACATGCATGCATTTAAAGGCTAAACTTGGGATCAAAAGTTGAATTAACATTTTGACCACACTCCATGTAAAACAAATACTTATAACAGGCATTAAAACATGCATGACAGGAGTTTAAAAACATGCATGTTAGGAGTCTAAAAACATGCATGTTAGGAGTTACAATATAGAAAATATTTATTACTACACTTAAGCCCATGCTTTGACAAACTCTATCCTCTTTTTATAGATATTTGCGTTCAAAGTTAACTATTTCAATTTAAAAAGGTAAATTTCCCGAAAAAGGTTGACCTTCCATTCAGGAAATGCAGAGGTAGTATATTACATATAATTCAAGTTGTATATTATTTTACTTCTGACACGTTTTGGGTCTGAATTACTTTCCTTCTCTATGTTTTATGGTCTGTTTAACAAACATTGAGTGTTACGGAAATATCAGCATTAAACGAAACTTACTTACTCAAACCAGTATTTCAGGAAAGTTTACTGTTCTATGTGACAAGAAACATGTACATGTAAAATTCATGAACCAAATGTTTGTGAATGAAAGACTGATATACGGTTCCTGACAAAAATGCCAAAGATTTTCTTTGTATGCCTATTTGCAAATCCTGTTATCCTCAAAAACACACAAACACGCACCTCAAACACGGACATTAATAAACCTTAGGGCATATCTTAAAATCTTTAAACGACATCATAAGACAATGTTGGATGCAAATATCAAGCACTGAAGAAAGTCTTAAACGAAAGAAGACTTTAATGTTTTAACGCTTTTAAAAGTTTGACAGTGACCTTAAAACAAAAGTATCAACAAACTTATTATTTAAACCCAGACGCACGTGACATAGTCTTTGACCGAAACAGAATATGTGCCAATTATATGTTTGTCGTTTTAGGTCTTTGCGGTTACAAATGAAAGATAAATATAACTATCTCAATTTGCTCATTTATTTGATTACCGAATCTCAGAAAATCTGATTAAATATTATAAACTATCTCCCAAAGTTGTTTCACATTCTGAATTGAAACGAATATCTTCAACCTGCAAATGCCTGTTTATTGATTTTTAAGTCAAAATTTGGTTTTCAAATAGGTTTTAACCGGTTCAATAGAGACTCTCATTTCGTGGCGTCCAGATAATGTTGGAAGTGTTATCACGGTGAATCGCGAAGGGTTTCGCAAATCAGAAATAGCGAAATATAGAACTGTTTGCTCAAACACTGCGTGTAGCTCAAACACTGCGTGTAGCTAGTGATATTTCATTTTAGGATAGTCTTACTTAATCCAGAATAACGCTGGTGGTTATATTGTAAAACAAAATAAAACGAAATTGTGGAAAGGAAAACAGAATTTAAACTCACATTCAGATTAACGTTTGCACGATAGCGTAAAATTATGTTACAAAATACAAAACTCATTCAAGGTTAAAGCAGGACCTAGATAGAATCGAAATTCCGAAAATATGCTGTCGCGTGCATGTGCAGACGGAATTCAAAAAATCACTGTTTTGAAAATGGCGGAAAAATATACCAATTCTTACACGTTTTCATGCCAAATTTCGGGGGCTATCAGACGAAAACTGAGTGACGAAATTAATTGACAGGAGTTGACAGTTGCTAAGTGGACAAAAACTGAGTGCATTTTATTGCTCTATATCTGGGTTTGTTTATGGAACAGAGGGTCGTGAACATTGCAGTTTTGTCAAAAACAGTAGATCAGTGTTCAATACCGTACCAAATTTCAGATATAATCAGTGCAAACAGACTCGATTATGAAACGAAAACTGTATTTCATCGCACTCTGCTTGGTCTCTATTGTGGTCAGGATATGAAGTTTGCGACCTTCCTCAAATCAAAACTTAGAATATTGTGCTACTTTTTAACACCTAGTTGACGATTTGTTTTTGTTTTGTTTGTCTTTTACTCTTCAGTTTGCAACCAAAATCTTAAGCTGTTGAAATGCAAGAAAGATACTCTAAAATGTCTATGTTTCTTCTTTCTTACAAGCTTTAAATAAAAAAAAAATCCGCTTATTACTGACAAAATGACCAGTTTTTTTTTATTATTTATTTAATTAATTTATTTTTGTAATCTAGGTGCGAGCAGCCATTGTTAACTTACCGCTAAACAACGATAGATTATGAATTATCGATTGATGTTTATGCCTTCGATAGGCAAGGACTCACAGATGGGTCGATACAAATGTTTATTCTCGTACATATTGAAATTCTAGTTGTTATTGTGAAGGACATATCTAAACTAAGTTACCGTCTTTATTTTTTGTTACAGCAACACATCATAATATAAGGTTTAGACTCTTTAATCGGTAGAAAATATACGCGTTATATTTTCAGTTTTGTCTCTTACTAGTAGACAAGAAGTTGTGGCTCAATCGTTTAGTTTGCTGCAAGGGTATGGGTTCGAATCATGTTGAATTCAAACTTATTTTCTTCAGGTTTCTTGGTGTCTAGAACAGTAGAAGTCAAACGTCTGATATATTATATGGCGGATAATTAATGGTTATTAAATAATGTTGTTTTTCATACTATATTAATTTCTCTGAAATCATAAAGAAAAACACTTTATAGCTAAATTCTTATAGTCTGTCTGGTTTTAGAGCAGTATTTGCTTTTTTCTGCAAGATGGGTATTTTTGTGTAATTGGCGATAAATTGTAACCTCCTTGTTGACTTTTGCAAACAGTGTTAATATTTTCCTCTAAATCAAGCCCAAACGCATTTGCAATATCAAAATCCATCTTGAATTATAAAATATAGACTTTCCTCCACTTGTATTAGAGCGGCCATTTACCAACTCTAGCTACTTTTTACAAAATTTGCGAAAAACGGTCATACCTTGTGTACAGTGTCTAGCACTGTAAAGTAAACTTCAGTACCAGCGCATACACATAAGCTGATCAAGGAATTGCGATTAGTGTCGCAGAGGGCAGGGAGCGTAAAGCGAAACATTTTATTAGTTTGCAAAGGATACAGAGTGTTTAATTGAAATATAAACATTATAAAAACACGGATATTAATGATAGTACGCTGTTTCCGCCCGCTTACACCGCTTTTGATGCATGATCATAAGTTTATAGAAAAAATTTAAACTCAATAGACCTTATTTCATTCCAACATTGATAGAACTTGGTTAAACTGTAAAATTTGGCTTAAACAGTATTAAATAATGAGTTATGCATTGTTAAATAAACTAGTTTACCAGGTCTTATCTTTTTACCGAGTGGGTCAGAAGACGTAGTTTGTATCAATGACCCATAGTGCAAGATACTGACGCGCCCACCACACAGACATCGTCAGGATCTTTAACGGCCCGGTGTAATGCACCAATACATGGGAGATTATTCCTGGGTAGAACCAGTACTAAAGAGCTCCATCTAGTAATGTTAGTTGTAGAAGCGGGGTTAGATGACGGTGTCGAACCTGCGACCCATAGATTACGAATCCAGCGCTTTTACCACTAGACCACCGATCCGCTCTTCGACCTGTCCGAGAATGGTTATATAGTTACGGATAAAACATCAGTTCTTGAGAAATGGAGATCAAGTTTTTCAAAATTATAGTATGTACACCAAAATAGTACTGATACTGGTGAGAATTTCTATTTAGAAAATTATGGGTCTTTTGGATATGATGAAACCCTTAATCAGAATATTAGTGTAGATGAGGTTCGTAAAGCAATCTCCAATGCTAAAAGTGGGAAGTCTCCGGGAATTGATGCTTTACCATGAAATATTTAAGAATGATACTTCAGTTTCATATCTACATGTTCTTTTTAGTGTCTGTTTTAATTCTGGTAAAATTCCATCGGAATGGGGAAAATGCATTATAAATCCAATCCCCAAGGGTAAAAAAAATGATATAAGAGACCCCATGTCATACAGAGGTATATCACTATCTCCTACCATGTATAAGCTGTACAGTTCAATTTTGAGTGAGAGATTGTCTCTCTGGGCAGAATCAAATGAGAAACTAGTTGATGAACAGAATAGTTTCAGAAAGAAAAGAAGCACTATAGATCATCTGTCCTCTATAACAAACCTAACTGAAACTAGAATAAAACACAAATTGTCAACATTTGGTGCATTTATTGATTTTAAAAAAGGCGTATGATTCTGTCCAGAAAGGCCGCCTCTGGCAGAAAATGAGCAGTACAGGTATACATGGTAAAATGCATAATGCTATAAAGTCATTGTATGATCGTACATCTTCGTGTGTTAAAGTTAATGGTTCTCTTACAGACTGGTTTAAGGTTAAAACAGGCTTGAGACAATGCTGTGGTTTATCACCAGTTTTATTTAGTTTCTTTATTAATGATCTAGCTGTAAAGTTGAAAAATCTAGGATATGGTATTGATATAGGTAATGTTGAAAAAGTTTGTATTTTATTATATGCCGAAGATATAGTCTTATTATCTGAAAATGAAAATGATCTGCAATTAATGTTAAATTTATTGCATGAGTGGTCTAGGAAAATCAAATTTTTGTTAACTCAGATAAAAGTAATGTGGTACATTTTAGACCACGACATACACCTTTAATCAACAAATCGTTTAACTGTGGTAATGATACTATTACAATTGTTGACAAATATGTTTATTTAGGTCTTACTCTAGATCAGTTCTTAGATTTTAATATAACAGCTAAATATGTAGCGCAATCTGCAAGCAGGGCACTTGGTTTGCTAACTGCAAAGTTTAAAGTCTTAGGAGGTATGCCGGTTGATGTTTTTTCTAAATTGTTTGACTCACTGGTATGGTCAGTCATTAGGTATGGTGCAGCTATTTGGGTAACTCAGACATTTACGTGCATTGAATCAATACAGAACAGAGCAATGTGTTTGTTTCTGGGTGTATCAAAATATGCTCCGTCATCTGCTGTAGCCAGAGAAATGGGATGGCGGCCCACATCAGTGAGGCAAATAATAGCTTTTACTAACTATTGGCATAGAATATGTAGAATGTCAGCAATACGAGTCAATTACAGAATTTTTTATTATTGTTATAAACAAAGCAAAAATAAATGTAGAAATTGGTGTTTTAGAATATGTCAAAAATTCAAGCAAATAAGATGTGAAGAGCTTGGCAGTCAAACACTAAACCTGTCCCAGAAAGGTATGTTAGATAAAGTTACTGAATTTTCTATGAATAAATATATAGTTAAATGGACAACTGATGTGAATGCTCCTCAAGGTCCGAGCAAAAGAATTAGAAATAAGTTACGTACATACAAATTGTTGAAAACCAATTTTGAAAACAGAGGTTTATTGTAAAACTATCATGTCACGTTCACATAGAGCCGCTATGGCTAAATTTAGAATAGGTGTAGCACCAATTCGTATTGAGACTGGAAGATATGAAAGGTTAGATACAAGTGAAAGAATATGTCCATTTTGTAATGAAAATATTGAAGATGAGAGACATGTTATCATGAAATGTCTACTATATAATGATTTACGGCAAGAACTATTCAGGAAAGCATCAGATATAGAATCAGAATTTATGCATTACTCTGCAAAATGAAAAGTTTTTATTTGTTTTTACAAACAAATCGCTTGTTCGTTTTACAGCCAAAACCTCCTTCTATATTTTAAGAAGATGAAATGAGTTTTTATATAAATAATATGGTTGTACCTTAAACTTGTATGTTAAATAGCTCTAGACAATTTCAGTAAAGCTACATGTATGATATCGGTGTCATTAGAGCATAGTAGGGAACCTACAAATTACTTCATAAGAATTTTATCTCAAACTCCATTTTAGTATTTTACGCTGTTTTAAAGTAATATAATACATGTATGAATGGCACTGGTATTATAGGGCTACTATAATAATATATTTTAGTTCAGATTAACAACAAACAGGACTTCTATATACCTATGTTCTGTATTGTACATTATCAGTTTTGTATTTTTTATCTTGCTGTAAGATGTATAACTGGTTATAATTCAAACTGGTCAGACACAGCTCTTTTTAAGTCCAATAGTCTTGAATTTTAACACACTATTTAATAATATAAGGTTATGTTTAACTGTAAATGTACTAAATGTTTTAAAGGAAACATACTCAAGTATGAAGAAGTTAAATTATCATAGCTAGGTCTGATCTGCTAGAAATACAACATTTCTTGTTTTACCAATCTTTTATCTACAAATATATTACAGTCTCTTATAATTCAAATGTGAATGACATTGTACAATTTATTACATGTTTTATTGTTGTATATATGTATGAATTGATGTACAATGATGAGACTATAATAAAAGAATAACTGCTATAAATACCGACCGACACTATTCAGCTTATGTTTGTGATGGTGCGAATATAAGAAATAATAAAGGTAGTTCTCATACTACTGTAATCGTGTGTTATGCTCAAAACAACTAATTAGATTAATTATTTACCAAATAACTCCGAGTATTCTTCTTTTTCTTCTAATTTGTCTATGTTGAGTCTGAAATGAGAGCATTTCCAAATAAAATAATAAAATAAAGACTAACCTTTCAAAAGGGTGTGACTACTAGACACCGAACACACGATACTAAAACTACTACACCCCATTCACTTCAATTTATTTTGTTGTAGACACTGTACACAAGGCATGACGGTTTTTTGCAAATTCTGTAAAAAGTAGCTGGAGTTGGTGAATGGCCGCTCTAATACAAGTGGAGGAATGTCTATATTTTATAATTCAAGATGGATTTTGATACAGCAAATGCGTTTTGGGCTTGATTTAGAGGAAAATGTCAACATTGTTTTTAAAAGTCAACAACGAGGCTACAATTTATCGCATATAACACAAAAAATATCCAACTTGCAGAAAAAAGCAAATACTGCTCTAAAACCAGACATATTTAGCTTCACTATATTGTTTAGTTTGGAGAAATCGATTAAGATATGATGGAGAAATAAGTTGAAGAATTACCTGGGGTGAACTCGACGTTGGCGATAGTACTTTCGTTTTCGGCGTTTTGATGGGCTATTTCCGGTGAAAGATGTACAACAGTGAGAGTGCATTTATCTGCGCTGAAGAAGTGGTAAAAATGTTCATAAACACAAACAAGATGGTTTCCTTATTGTAAGAAAAGTTATCTTGAGGTACCCATTGTTTTGAAAGTTTAAACTCTGTGAAAGGTGCTACAACTGTGGTCAAGTCAACGTGAGTATTGTCTTGATATTGTACTTTCTGTTTAGGTCATCTAAATAATGAATCATGATAAAGAATGAAAATACACCATTACTTGAAACAATATCATGAAATATCGCCGCTGTTATATATCAATATGTAAATGTACGTGATATCAGAATGAGAAATTAATCAAGAAAAAAAAGTCCAATAATAAGACAAAGAACAAGTATAAAGTTTCATCTCGATGCATTCTATAACACTTAGAATTAAAAATAAATAGTTGTTTTTTACTTACCTGATATTAAAGTGTTTCTTTGGTCGTTTGAGGCTTAAAATAAACGTCCTGAATTGTTAAAAAGGTTATAGGTTTGACAGTTGTAAATCAGACAGGAAGTGTCTCCGCGGGCTGTCAGATTATGGCTTACAATAAATAATCCGATATTTTTCACTGTATTTTGGGGGGCTTTTCTTGTCTGTTTGAGAAGATGCATGGCATATTGTTTTCTTTTTCTTTTAAATTATTGAGGAATTAAGCTCTAAGTTCAAGTATTTGACACAAGCTATGTTTAAAGGCCTTTGGAATGTCAATGTTTGAACATTGCGGCCTATGGGAGGACTATTTACGACCTTCAAGCCTATACAAGGATAGTTTGCATGTGCTATTTTAAGAGCCACGCATACGTATAACGGGATGACACATTAACATTCAAAAGAGGTTGTTTAGTAGTTTGTTTAGTTTACAAAAGACCAGGCTCAATAAAGAACAAAATTTGATATTACATAAACTACATGAACAGAAAGTGTATATAAAAATGTACCAAAACGTTTAAATCGTATAAATAGATATGGAACGCTAGAACCTTCTTCTGACTGTTTGTGGTATCTGCTATATATTCATTACGTGCATTGGTTTAATTTTTCCTTCCTGTCCTTTCTTGATTATGTTTACTACATTGGTCATTATGTAAAAGAATTGTATTATTTCATGCTGCAATAATCTACATTTTGTCCTCTTTAATTTGATGTTTAGTTCTAAAAGAACAACGTTAACTGCATTTGCCACTCAGTGCAGTACTATAGACTTAATGTACAGTACAAAAATCTTTCACTTTGTGAAGTAGTATTATCATTACGTGCAGCTATAGCTTCATTTTGTTCTCTGAAGTTAGCATTATGTGCAGTGCTGAAACCTTTACATGGAATACATCAGTCTTTATTTTCATTACACTTGTCATTTTGTACAGTTTTTAAAGTTTTTAAGGTTTTTATATGCAGTACAATACTCCACGTTCAGTAAGAAAATAATTTTGTGCAGTTCTTATATCATTATATGCAGCACAATCACTATCCAATTTCTTAATATGGCGTGATGTGCCATCCTGAAACCTTTACGATAAGGCATAGGAGCAGGGGCGAGGCAATATGGGATGGTCCTTTCAAGACATAATTGGGATATCATGTATATTACTTAGACAAATCATTATCAAATAATTATTTCGAAATGCAGGCATTTACATTTCTTTTCAATAAAATAATTCCAAATTGTCTTGTTTGTGAGGAAGCAACATGATACCCACCCCATCTCAGATCCGAGTTATTCTATTGAAATGAATATTGTCTGCTGTCTAGAAAGATAGACACTTGGCCAGATTCGATCGCTTCTAAGGGATTTGAGTGAGAATACAAGGCTTTATAGGAATACTGGGAAAGGGCCCTCTGCTGAATTGTAAATTATAATGTTCTTTTCTATATCCAGTCAATTTCTTTGGTAAAGATTACGAATTATATATCCAGTCAATTTCTTTGTTATTTATGGAAAGATTACGAATTAACTACACTGGCTTCGCTGTCACAGACATAGTGAACTTCAAGTTTGATAATTAACATTAGTTTCTCATTGATCAGATATATTTTTATTAATATTTAGACTGTACCAATTTTCTGGGAAAACTGATGCGCTTTTCGTGATATCAAACATATTTTTACGAACTCTTTATTTCCCGAATGTTAAGAAAAACTGTACATCTGGCAACAGAATCATTAGGATATATATGTAGGGCACAATTTTTCGCTTCGCATGCACTATATCCCCTGTAAATTGATGAAGAAATAAAATACTTACAGCAGTTTTCTCCTCCGAATCAAGGCAAAAGAATGCTGCTTGCGACAGCCTAAATGACATGATATACCACGTGGTGTGGCCACACTGTAAGTATATTTGTTGCGAACGTCACTGGTTATATTTCTTTCCAGGAATGACGATTTTGCGGCAAATCACCAGGATATTGGGTTTGACCTGTGAAAGCCGGACAAGGATTTTCTATTTTTCGCTCTGGCGGCCAGTTTGTGCAGCCAAGCGGAAAGTGCCGGTGATATGCACAACAAGGTCTGGTACTGATCACTCCTGTGAAGTTTGGTCGAAATCCCGGCAGCAGTTTGACCTGTGAAAGCTGGACAAGGATTTTCTATTTTCAGCTCTGCTGGCCATCTTGTGAAACTAAGCGGAACGTGTCGGCTTTATGCAGACAACGAGTTGGTACTGAATACTCCTGTGAAGTTTTGTCGATATCCCGCCAGCGGTTTGACCTGTGAAAGCCGGACAAGGTTTTTCTATTTTTAGCTCTGGTGGCCATTTTGTGTAGCCAATCGGAACGTGCCGGCGACTTGCACAACTATGGTTGGTACTGATCACTCCTGTAAAGTTTCGTCGAAATCCCAGCCGCCGTTTGACCTGTGAAAGCTGGACAAGGATTTTCTATTTTTGGCACTGGTGGCCATTTTTTCAGCCAAGCAGAAAGTGCCGGTGATATGCACAACTAGGGTTGGTACTGATCAATCCTGTGAAGTTTCGTCGAAATCCCGCCAGTTTGACCTGTAAAAGCCGGAAAAGCCGAATGCGGACGGACGGACAGACAGACGGCCAAGGCAAAAACACTATGTCTCCCAAAAATTTAATAAAGTACACGAATTGATGCATCGACACTTCATCAATACAAGCTATTTTTCTTTAACTGACATCGTAAACATTTTGTCTGTCATGAGTGCAAATAAAGAAAAAGATGCGTTATAATAATAAAAAGTCTGATTTCAGTCCATAAATAGAATTTACAGGTTTTTACTATAAAAAAACGTTCTCAATAAGATTTCAAATATTTGTTTTCCCTCCTACGTAGAAAAGATAAAAAATAATGTCTCTTTATAACTTTCTACTCTACATTCTTAAAACATGGAGTAAGAAAGCAATAAAGATAAAACCGACTTATCAGAAAGACGAATAATTAAAAAAAGATATATATAATGATATAAATAATGATCTCTTGAAAATATTAAGGCAACGAGAATGGCTATGTGGATATACTGTTTGCGGAAACCATTCTTTATGTTAATTGGTGCTTAATGGCATATATCTGGAGATTAAAACTCCACCGTTAAAACACCCTTTCACGCTCCAATCATTAAAGATTTTATTGCAGATTTTGTGTTTCAGATACTCTCAGTTTTTGATAGCTACCTACCAGACCTAACAGCCACACCAGTTACTTTAAGTTGTTCTCTATCGAGACTACCGCTATGTAGTCAGGGTATTGCTTTCGCTTTACAGACATTACGTTCTAGGTTATGAGAAAAGGACTTATTGCTACCAATGGGGTGGCGTGGGATAAATATAAATCGAATGATTATTGATAAGGGAAGCGCAGTTGCTGAGATATTAAAGCGCCGGGATACCGATCTGGAGGACGCAATTTCAACCTCCAACAGGAGTGACGGTCTCCAATGACTTTCCACGTTCTACAATGCCGGGGCGAGTACTGGTTTGAATCAGGGAAGTAATCATTAAGCGTGATTAATATCAAGAACTTATTTCCCAATCGATGTAAAATAGATAAATTCAAACTAATGACTGGCGAGTGTTGCATTGCGGTAATTATAAGCAGATCAATTTGGTCCTATCTATATTTCAAGAGATTAAAGGTGTGTTGTTGGTGTTGAAATTTATTTGATTTGGAAATGTATATGTCCCGCTCTCATATTGTAAATCGAATTTCACTTACCGCGATAGTTGTTGTTTACAAGTAACTAAAGGTTTTGAATTAAATTATCAATAAATAAGGGGTTTTGGATTGAATTGTCGATGTTTTTTTTATTTAATTGTCAATAATTAAGCGTTTTAAATTTAATGTATAATCACAACACATGAAAACACTTCTACGGTACTGTTAAGCATTTTGAGTTTGATTTTTTTTTAAAAGCTTAGAACTCTGACTGAAACATTTCATTAACGTTTATGTTGATTACAATCGAGACATTCTTTCTAACATTTGTGACGTACTCTTTGACTAGTATGCATAATTTCAAAGAATCGTTAAAGTATCTAAAGCATCCTAATATTTTTGTGATAGTTTGAGTGCGGCAACAAATGTTAACAAAATGAATATCTTGCGTATGAAATATTCTAGTCAACTCCAGTAGTTGAAACATATGCAATTTTTCTTCATAACTTGCTATTTTCACAGGCTCACGCATTTCTTTATTCGTTCGTTTCTTCGTTCCCTCACTCAAACGTTCACTCCCTCGGTCACTCGTTTTATTCTTTTAAATCTTACTTTCATGCCTTTGTTGTAAAAAAGGTAATAAAATAGAAAACAAAACGTTAAGCACTGTCAATCACTTATTTAAATCATCATCTGCCATATGTTTCCTGCCTTGTCTGTAATATAAAAAATCATATTTGATCCTCAGTTACTTGTTGTTTCTTAAAAATCGCTTTGGTATTTCCTGATGCATAAATGCGAAAATAAGCAATCATAACGAACACATCGACATATCAGAAAGCTCTGTATAATTATTTATGTCGTTTACCTTTAGAAATGAGCAGTATTTTTATTATACTTCATGCAACAGACAAACAATAATTGGAGCTAGTGTACTGTCTCAAATTAACTTCATTAACTTAGTTTTCATTATTCTTATCATAGAGTGCATTCTCAAAGAGCGTATAATCTCTGGTGGCCTTAGATATGTTGACAATTTTTAGCAATTTGTGTAACCGAAAGCCGGGGAAAGCTTGTCGGATTCGAACACGACAGATAGACTGACCTTAGCTGTCCTGAAAATTGTCGCATTACATGTATAAAAAGATAACTCCTAAAGTCAAAACAAGGAGGGAAATTAAGTGTTGTTCGATATTTTGTAAATCCCAGTTCAAGTAGCAGTGAAAAAAGACCAGATTGTCCGTCAAAAAGTGTTAAAGCTAATTCATCGTTGAAAATATTCCGGTGAACATCCAGGCGAGTATTAAATAAAAAGAATTACTTTAAAAAAGCAAACAGTGACATTTTTAAAGGAACTCTTGCTTATTTCTACCTTTCCAGTTACAACATTTTGCTAATCTGTCTGTATGGAATAAAACATACACTGGAGTCTAATGTTTCTCTGTCAACTTCTGTACAAAGATACTTTCCAGTGACGTTTTTTAAAGTATTGTTGTTTTTCTCCACCATATATGTGCTGCTGTTAGCGACCCGAACTCCGTCTTCGAATCATTCAAATCTACTAATGTTCTTTTTAGAATTTGTCGGCTTATATATTTTGTATTTTTTGTGTTTACTGTTGCCACTGCAGCGTGAATTTAAAACACTAGCTGGTATTTCTTTACCCTAATATATGTTCCTTGGAGTGTTCGCATAGTTCCTGTTCTAAATTTAAACAAACGCGTGTGAACATGTCCGTTTTAAAGTGACCATTTGCAAGAAGTCGAAATACTCATGCTCAAACTAACAGATACAAGACGGTGTATATTTCCATCTAGAAAAATCTCCAGGCTGTTTTGACCAGCTTGCTGGTACAAGAAATTCCAGAGGAGTTGTGTAGATTTCAACACCATTTTTTTTTCTCGTATTGTCTGAGTTCCGTCCCTTTGAATGATGATCAATTTTAAACACTCGACTTGTTGATTGGTACAATTTTTACGAAGCATCTTGTCTTCTGAAACACAGAAAATGTCCTTACATAAGCCAGTTGAAGAAATCTTGTCACTAAATACTTAGGGTATACCCCATTTATTTATTTATTTATTCATCTATTCATTTATCTATTTATTTATATCTAGTATATATATTCCTGAATAGACAGAAAGCAAAACCTGTTCGTAAGGTTTTGGAAAACTAAATAGTGCATAATGATTTTTTGTACTAGTACGGTAATACAAACTTAAAAGGGTCACATCATACAGAGGGCATGTAGTGCAATTACTTCACTTTCCATACTTTTTAACACTGTCTCTATACAGAAATTTGCCTTAAGTTAACGATTTCAATTCAAAAAGGTAAATTTCCCGACTTCCCATTCAGGACATGCAGTGGTGGTATAATACATATAAAGCAGGTTGTGGATTATTTTATATCTGACATGTTTGGGTCTCTCAGCTACACTATAATAATTGTTCGTTTATGGTAAGTTGAAAAAAAATGCTTCGGATAATTATCAGCATTAAGCGAAACATCCTTACTCAAACCATTATTCCATGAAAGTGGCATGGAGTATATACATGTACATGCAAAATTCATTAACAAATGTGAGTAAATGGATTGATATTACGGTTTCTGACAGAAATGCAAAAGTCTCTCCCTGTGTGTGCATATTTTCAAAACCTGTTATCCTCAAAATCGCACACATACACGCATTTTAAAGGTATGTGCAAATCTGAAAATTCTTTAAATGTTAGATGCAATATCAAACCACTGAAGAAATGCTTTGAAGAAAGACGACTTAAATGTTTTCAAATGTTCGACAGTGACCTTTCACAAAGAGAAACAATTTTGTTAACAAATTGTCAGAATACCCAGACGCACGTGACATAGTATTTGATCGAAATAGAAAATGTGTCAAATATTTGTTTGGTATTTTTGGTGTTGCATACAAATATAGCTGCGTCAATTTGTTAATGGGCACCGAAAGTCAGAGATAAAACATTTTAAACTATCTTCCAAAGACGCTCTAAAATGTGCCTGCAAACTAGGTTTACGGAAATACATAACAGGCTTAATCCTGTTGAAACGAGACTCTTATTTCATGAAGTCAGTACATACTTTCTTTGATAATGGTTGAAGGGTTAACATGATGAGGCGCGAAGGGTATTCAAACTGAAGAACTGTTTGCTCAAACACAGCGTGTAACTAGAGATATTTTATTTCCGATTATTCTGGTTTCCTTCAGAATAATAACAACGCTGGTTGTCATGTTGTAATACAAGATAAGAAGAGACTGTGACTTAGTGAAATGGTTCAATATTTTCCTGTCACTTTTACACCTTAAATCATATCAATTGTCTTTCGGTATTGTAATTTGTTTTTACTGTTAAAATTTTTCATTTACCTTGTATTGTAAGGAAAAAAATCCAAACCAATAGTATGAGTAGAATTTACTGTTATAATATTAAATGCAGATGTATTTTTACCTTTTCCTTTATAGATTTAAAATGATTCAAAAGTCCAAAAACAAACAAACAGAATCTAGGCTCTTTTTTTCAGATTGATGGTTGCATGGTGTGTGTAAAATAACGTTACAAAATACAAAGTCGGAAATTGTGATTTTAACTCCTTATAATATGTCACACAAGCACGCATACTATCATGATTTTCGCGAGCACCGGTCAATTCTGGTGTCAATTTGGGATATAAAATGGTAAGTATGTTGATAATAACAAACATATAAAGCTTTCCCCCATTGTAAGAAGAGTTGTACCTTGAGTCGTTGAGAGTTTATCTTGAGGTACCCATTGTTTTTAAAAATTTAGTTTCTGTGAGAGGTGCAACAAATGTGGTCAAGTGAAAGTGTATATTGTCTTGATATTGTATTTTCTGTTTAGGTCGTCTAAATGATAACGAGTTGTGAAAATTAAATAAAAATGTAAACAAAACATTACTTGAAATTATGTCTTGAAACAACAATATTGTTATCTGTCGATATGTGAATGTATATGATATTAAAATGAGTGATTTATTAGAAAATAAAACGTTTAAGGTACTGAATGCCAAGGCAATGAAAAGCTATAACAAAATCATTTCGGTATGTTCTAAAACATTAAGAATTTAAAAGAACATAAATAAATGAAATAGTTGCTTTTGATACACCTGGTATCTGCGTGTGCCTGGTCTTTTGAAGCTGATAACAAATGTTGTCCTGAAGTGTGTAATAAGTCTTGAAGGCGCTTGATCGCGTGATCGTCTGTGTTGTATTTTAAGAAACACGATTTCAATCATGAAAGGTATTCATAATTTAAAACGAGGTAACACATACAAAAAACTGTTTACTTGAACTACATTAACTCCGATTTAATTAACTGGAGGAAATAACGACAAACAAAAACTGTTTTTTGGTATAAGCCGTTGGGTGCACAACGACCGACTGACCATATATTACACACAGGCGCGTAGCTGCCTATACGCGAGTACGCAGCTGAATCCACATTATTTTGACCAAAAAAAAAATAAACGAAAGTAAAGCTATTCATCTCCATTTTTATGCTAAAATAAATGGATTTTCGTTGGTCAAGAAAGCTCTCCGGAGGCCCCAAAACGCACCAAATTGCACCATTTATTTCAAAATTTTCAGGGGGGGCATGCCCCCTGACCCCCCTAGATTATTTTGAATCCACATTCTTTATAGGCTAGCTACGCGCCTGACACATATATGCAACATTCAAATATACCATCATTTACGAACAACAAAGTGACAGAGTAACATCATAATTAGCAGCTGTCAATGTACTAGTAATACATTATATTAATCATATAGTAAACCATTTTACATTGTCTAAAATCGGATACCAAAAGAAAATTTTAAAAAGTAAGGTGTGGTCGAGTACAGTACCCAAGGCTGTCCACGAAAACTCCGTGCCTTAAAAAGCGACACCTATAGGCAGGCGCGTAGCTAGCCTATAAAGAATGTGGATTCAAAATATTCAAGGGGGTTCATGCCCCCCCTGAAAATTTTGAAATAAATGGTGCAATTTGGTGCGTTTTGGGGCCTCCGGAGAGCTTTCTTGACCAACGAAAATCCATTGATTTTAGCATAAAAATGGAGATGAATAGCTTTACTTTCGTTTATTTTTTTTTTTTGTCAAAATAATGTGGATTCAGCTGCGTACTCGCGTATAGGCAGCTACGCGCCTGATAGGAGTACACATAACAAAGGGAAATCAATTTTCGTCTATTTCATTATATTTAGACGACGAAAATTACATTAAGATTACTTTAGACACGTGGCATTACATGTGCATAAACCAGTAAAGCAGAAATGGAATGTATGATAGGTGCCAAAACATTACAATGATAATATAACGCCTTTACAATATTTATTTTAACATTTTTTCATTAAATGGGAAACCAGCTCGTGCAGTACATTACTTATCTCTCCCGGATGCGAACTGCGGAAGGTCACCAGAGAATCTCACCACTCTTAGGACTCAAACCAGCACACTCTGGATCGAGAGTCTGTCGCACTAAGCACTCGAATCTCAAAGAGACTGGGGCTGATGGCATGTATATGGGTATCGTAATTATGCTTAAATAACTTGGTTGCTAACGTGTAGAGCACTGGCGCAATCTTTCCAAAACGTATTTCTTAAATGGTGTAATCACAGTCTGACTGAAGACCTTATCTCCCTACCATTATATCCGAAGATTGCCCACTTGATAACCGGGATTATCCAATCACCAAAAACGAGTGGGTTTTTTGTGTATTTTGAAAAAAAACTTTAATTGTTTTGTTTGAATAATAATTAATCGATTCATGTACATTCAATCAAGTTTTTGTTCGTATCATGGAGGATATTCTTTGCTAAAATTCAGGCTTGCAAGTTTGTTAATTCATACTTTAGTTTTACTTAGCTCATTCGTTAAAATCTAAATCCATTAAGGTGCATCCGGTACTTCAATTTGTACATTGTTTTACACATTTCATCTTTACTTGTATTAAGTAAGCTGCTAACATGCAGCAAAAGTATTTTGTAGATTGTATTTTCAACGTCAGAACATGTACAAATGTAGACGTTATAAAATACACTACACGTCTTACACCAACCGTTCTACACGGAGTTTAGCAATGTAACTGCAACAGTCAATGCATTCAGATTGACAACAACACACTTGACTTTTACATTTATACACGATTAACATTGTCGACGATTTTGGTACTTTTATATATAACAATATCACGAAAAAAGCCGAAAAATAGAAATGAGAGGAGCCATGCTGAAAAGTAAAAGATGAAACTCTTATAATGATAAATTGAAACATAGTAATGACAAACTTTAATGATAACTTTATACGTTGAAGATCAACTGCAGACACATTTGATGACATCGAATAGCCTATGGTTTCGTTTGATTAAGATAAGTCGGTACTTTCCGTGATCCAGTATGTTAAATATTTCAAAAGAAATATAGTATAAATAAAAGCATATACTCACTGTTTTCATAGTAACATTATTGTAGGAGGTGTGATGAAAACCATCTGACTGAATAATATATAAACAAGAGGTGTCACAATACGGTGGCAATGCCCTTCCTCCCTAGCCTGCCCCTCCCCCAAACAAAGCAGTGCATTCAAAACACTAACATACAGAGGTAGATTTATATTTTAAGTTTCAAAGATATGTTCAAGACAAAGAATTCATTATCAAATTAAATATGCGGATATTTTAAAAGTTTTTATCAATTCCTTTGTTAGTTTGCAAGTTGTGCTCAAGACAAAAATAACATTTTAAAATTAAACAAGATTGAGTGTTTTGGTAAATAAGAAAGCTACAGTACTTTGGCTAATGGTCCTTTTAGCTTTCTTATTTACAAGGAATGCCCAATATACACTTTAGAAACATAAAATATTATTAACAGGTTAATTAGAATTATTCAAAATAATATTGCGGCATATATAAACATTTCAGAAAGATGAAGACTGGAAGAGTGTAGGGTAACTGTGTAATTTTTGGGGTTCACTTCTGGATATGTTAGGATTGTTTATATTTTAATATATGAATTCAAGTCGTGGGAGTTTATACAAAATGACGAGATCAATAGATCAAATGGAATACAACAGATTACAAAACAGACGATGGAATTCCCGCTGTATATAGAAATGTCATTAAAGAACTGAATCCTAGTGTGTCCAAAGCAGAATTTGCTGATTACCATTTTGTTTAGAGTTAAGTTTTCTGTTTTAGTAGGTTTTGCAATATTCTCTCATAAAATTGTAAAGGTCAAAGGATTGGCAATATAATGCCAGGCCTTAAACGCGATATACCGGTACCATGTATGTATGGCTACTACCCAACATGTATACGGTTAAGGTTTTGTCATAGAATACAAGGATTACATAATGGTTATTAACTGAATATGTGCAAGATTATATCAACATGACATCTACAGGAAAAGATGAAAAAATGATCAGTATTCTTTAAAATTGTACCATTAAGGATGTCCCATGGAGAACACAAGAATGCTTATGTGCATTACTTCCATAAATCAAATTAAAACAAATCATTAAAAATTGCAAATTATGTTTATTATTATTTACAGACAAAATGTGATATATTTCATTGGCTACTGAAAGAGACAAAACATGGACAGTTTTATTACACAGCAGGAAAAATACACTTCTGTAGGCAAGAATACAAGCTTTCTTTATAGATTACAAATCATGCAGACTGAAAAAATACATTTTAATAATTTTATAAATATTCAGATACAAATCATCAATTCACATAATTGCTATGAAAAGATCCATAAATGTAAAAGGGTATAAAACTTCATGTTTGTAAGTTAAAAATTAAATTTTCAATAGAACTGACATAAAAATATTTACAGTTTGCCATTTTATCATGCTAGTAATGTCATCATTTTTTGTTTTGTTTTAAGGATTGTATGAGCCTGAATTGATGATAGGATTGTATACTTGAATAGTAAGAAGATGGCAAGGAGTTGAAGGAAAAGAATGAAGGGACTGTTCACTTGAATAGACAGTAGGTTCTGTATGCCTGTAAACAGAGAAAGAAACATTTGATTGTAAAATGAAATTGAATGTAAATATAGTTCAGATACTAAGTGATGACAATTCTTTTTTGACAATGAGAGTAAAAGTTTGAATATCATACACTCTCTTCTAGATGAGAATTAAACAAGATATTCTTGAGGGATATATTTTAAATATTTTGGTAATAAGCCAACGACAAAACCAAGGACCATGTCAGTAAAACATAGAATCCACCTCAGGAAAGCTCTTTCATGAAAGACCAACCCCTTTAGAAGTTTTGACAAGAAAAGACCCAATTAACCTACCTCCCCCCTCCCCTTTTTCTTTTATTTGCCTTCCTGGGTGAGGTATATGTTTTACGGGAATGGCCATTATATAATTATAGTATTTTTCTGCTTGAATGATGTACTAAAAACTTCTCTTGTATGTATATCTCTCTTATTTGTTATTGATTCTGGGACTGGGATTGTTAAGTACATTTTCAAACTATACTTATTTTTTATACATTATTGTAATGTTTGTAAAACCGAATTTAACTATAAAAAAGAAAATCAAATTAAATTAAGTGGTTCCTTAGCAACAATTTTTGTTTTAAGAATAGCTGTTTAATTGCAACTATTCAAGTATTGACGTAATAACCTCTTGACGAAAATCACAGTCTTTGGGAATGATTTAAAACCAGACACGTTTAGCCACTCTGAAATTTCTAATTTAAAGTTGAACTGACATTTATTTTCTTGTTTTCATTTCCGCTGTTTCCTCTTAACAATACTTTGTACCATAAGCAGAAGCTGAAGTATTTGTAATGAATTACCGTATATCAGGTTTTTTTCGCGCGTATCTAATTTTCGCTTTGTTCGCGTCCAAACAAAATCGCTAAAATTTAAAACAGCGAAAATTTTATTAAAATATTCGCGTTTTTTAGCAGACAAAATTCCTACTTTCGTTTTCTAAACCGGTGTCGTTATATTTGCAACATGTAAAAATCGATAACACCCGCTAACTGTTTATACCTAACTAATAACCATTGCACTGTGTGCAGAGATAATCCGTCTTTTGTGCTAATTTTAATCATACATGTTACTGATAAATCCTGAACACATTATTTTACTGAGCAGTTTTTACTTTCGAACGGGTGTTTTTTTGTATTGTATGATTACAATACATGCTCACGGCCAAATTTAGCGACCTTCATGCATATAGTATGTGTGCCGCCTAACTGCACTGACGTGTTACAGCCAATGGATTTAAGCGTTAACAAGCCTGCCAAAGACTTTCTAAAGTCCAAGTTTCAGCAATTTTATGCTGATGAAATTGCAAAACAAATTGACCCTACCTTAGACAAAATATCGGAAGTTCATGTTGATTTGTCTCTCTCAAGGCTTAAACCCCTTGGAGCAAAATGGCTGGTACAGTTGTATGACTATTTGAAATCAAACAGACAAATAATAAAAAAATGGGTTTGAAAAGGCAGGAATTACACTGGAAACTAACATGTAAAGAGCTAAATACGACGATGACTGTATAATGTGTATAATGTGTATACATGCACTTTATGCACTAGTATTTTGAAAATATATTGTAAATGCAAATAAATTTCGGAAATATTTCTATTTGAAATACATATTTTATAGATAACACCATTAAAATAAATGTATTTTCTCAAGTATAGCCTATTTACTTGCATTCCGGTACGTACCGGTAAAATATGGCCGATAGCAATGTCCGCATTATTTCTCTTAGAGTAATCTCCCCTGCCAAAATATAGAAAACGCGAAAATAAAAATCAGCTGTAGAAAATCGCTAAAATTAGATTCGCTAAAATTAAATTTTGCCTAAAATCGCGAAATTTGCAGTACGCGAAAAAAAACTGATATACGGTATGTTGAATGCAAATTCCTGTGTACATGTTTACTGTCTCCAAGTATTTTAAACAAAATATACTGTCTGTTAGTTTGGGTTTTGGTAAACAAAGACTAAACCTAGTAAAATTGTTCTGAATATTTTATACACTGAAATTTATTCTTATATGAATATAAGAACTTTCGAAAGAAAACTTGGACTGCATTCTATCACTTCAGTATGTACTTACTTTGTTACACATAAATAAAAAAAAGTTTTAAATTTAATGCCGTTTTTCTTTTTCTTTATCTTAAAGCGGTGTTTATTTCTACCAATGTATTTTTGTAGAGACCTTGCATAAAATAGAACTCGGGTCGGACGTGTCGCCTGACGATAGCCTACCAGTTATTTAACTTTTTTTCTATGGAATGGGAAATTTATATGCTCCGGACAAGAATAAAGTATGAAAAATGACAAAGGACATTAACTCAAAAATTATGCAAAAGAGAGTTATGGTTCTTGGGCAATGCACCTCTCCACAGTGAGCTCTATCCACCTATGAAGTTTCAAGTTAATATCTTCAGTATCTCTCAAGTTATTCCCCGTACAAGAATTAAGTATGAAAAATTACAAAGGGCAATAACTCAAAAAAATGCGAGAAATAGAGTTGTTGGGTTCTTGGGCACTGCTCCTTCCAACAATGAGATCTATTCAGCTATGAAGTTTCAGGTTGATATCTTTAATACCTTTCGAGTTATGCCCCGGAAAGTTATACCCTGACTATAGTCAGGCGACACAAAAACTTTGAATAATTGAATAATTTCTAAATTACTAAATAATTTGCAAATCAACTCATTCAAGAAAATGTGGTAGAAATAATCATGCAACAACTTTCAAATAAATATGAATTTGAAAACTGGGTAAATATCTTTGTTTGCTATGCAACACTTCAATATGAAGTAACAAATGTTAATGTATTTATGCTTAAAGAATATGTCATAACTTCGAGAGTTTTGAAGATTTTCTTTTCTTTTCTTTTTACTTCTGACATGTTACAGATTACAGAAAGGCAAAAAAATGAAAATCAAAATTTTGGTCAAAAAGCCCCCTTTTGTTGCAATCCACGACAGAGGAGATTCAAAAGTACTCTCATTTTTTATTTCCGGTATGAGAAATACAAACTGCAAATAAATATTAAAATGATACCAGATAATCAGTTAATGCATCTTCAGTGTCATTCTTATCAACTAGAATATGTTTCAAGTGCCCAAATGTATTGTCTGATTCTTTTTAAACAAAATGATAGTGCAGTGTGTAAGAGTGACAAAATGAAAGTTAGCCTAATTAAAAAAAAACTCATTCAATAACTTTACAAATGAAATTATGGCTTTTGATTAATTGGATTAACCATGCTGTCAACACATTTTACAATTTATACTGTTATAGATTTTAGGAAGCATTTGTCATTAGGATTGTCAATTTCCCATGACTGGCAATATATACTGACGGAAAAATATAACTGTGCACACTAAAATACTTAATATCTTTTATTAGGTATAAAATTATTTTAGCAGATTTCTTTTGTGTAATTCACAAGGTAATCTTGTTTCAATAATACTGCTTTTCGCGAGTTGCACGTGCAAAATTTATAGCCCGTAACGGTCTCGCTTTTTACGTGTTTCTTTATGTTAACATCCTCGTACATGCTGTTTCGAGTTATTTTAACCGTCAAATTATAGTGAGCTACCCAGCAGTTCAGAAAAACACCTTAATTTGGATTTTAAGTCTTTGAAGACAATGCCACGCATCTCAGAAAATGATCGCCTACGTGCCGTCGGTATGCTCCAAGCAGGCATTGCTCAAAATGCGGTTGCGCAGCGTTTTGGTGTTCACCGAAACACCATATCAGCACTTTGGCGACGATTTCAGCAACGTGGCAACGTCCGTGATCTACCACGTCCAGGGCGTCCACGTGTGACGTCAATCCGTCAAGACAATTATATCCGGCTTACACACCTACGGAATCGATTTCAACCGGCCACATTAACAGCACGAACAATGCCTGGCTTGAGACCTATCAGTGGACGAACTGTTAGAAACCGATTAAGAGAGCACAGCATTACTCCACGACGTCCTGCAATACGTCCTACTCTTCTCTTACGTCATCGACAACGTCGACGTCAGTGGTGCAGACAGTATCTAAGGCTTCCAAGAGCATATTGGAATAATGTTCTGTTTACTGACGAGTCGCGGTTTCACTTAGAAAGTTCGGACGGACGAGTTCGTGTATACAGGCGTCGCGGAGAACGTTACTTGGATCCCTGTGTTTTTCAACGTCAACGTTTTGGTGGTGGTGGGTCGATAATGGTTTGGGGAGGTATCTCATCTCAAGGCAGGACCCAGCTTGTAATTGTCCGTGGCAATTTAACGGGTGTTCGTTACAGAGATGAGATTGTCATACCCCACGTGCTGCCATTTCTTCAACGTCAAGTGCGTAACATGACGTTTCAACAAGACAACGCTCGGCCACATGTAGCACGTGTAGTTACCGGGTTTCTGGCTCAGCAAAACGTGAGTGTCTTACCCTGGCCCGCTGTTTCACCAGATCTTTCACCAATTGAGCACGTTTGGGATGAGATGAAGAGACGCCTCCGTCAAAGACGTAACCAACCTCTCACGCTGGACAAACTAGCGCAGACATTGGTCAACATCTGGAACACCATTCCACAGGCAGTTATCGCCAACTTAGTTGCCTCTATGCCTCGTCGCTGCCGTGCTTGCTTGAACGCCAATGGAGGCCACACACGATACTGACCTTGTGAAATCAGATTTCATACCTGTCAACTTCTGCGCCTTGTTACTGTAAAAATTGTTTTACATGATGAAGTGTTTGTATTGATTGTTAGAAATAAAACGTTGATTGGCTAATTTGCAAAGTTTTATGTTACTATTCCTAATATTAAAAAAAAAATCTATACCTTGAAGTATGCACAGTTATATTTTTCCGTTAGTATACGTACTCACACATCCAAGAACAAGGTGATGATGAAATAATGATGTAGTAAGACTCAATCAGGCATTTATTTCAAACTTTTCCAATCATTTAATGCAAACAACAGCAAATCAATGACAACACAAATATAACTAAATATATTTCAAATAGTTAACTGAACAGTAAATATACGATTTGTAATTAAGCTGGGTGTATGCTTTCTTTAATGTCTATCAATTTTCAATTTCAGTTTTTTTAATAAACAAATCAGCAATTGCATGCCTTTGTTCATTCACATATAAATTAAACAAATATGGCTAAGACATTATACATAAGTATGAACATAAATATAAAACTCTCAAAAGTGCTACTAACTTAGGAAATAATTTTTGGCTTACACACAAGTATTTAGTCCTAATATCTGAATAATTAGAGCAAAAATAAAGAGATATTATAATTTAAAAAAAAATAAATGTATGACCAAAATTAACAAGAAAATCTACCCGTTTCTAGTTCCAGATTTTAAGAAAATAGCCGAAAACATGTTAATTCTTTTGTTGCATTATTTGATACTATGTCAAGGTATTTTTCATCATTTTAGTTTATATTTCATATAGAACTTCAAACCGGGAGATGTCATGATTCGAGCATGCCGGATCTGTAATCAAAGGGAGATAGTTTATATCTTGATTAAAGTCAGTCCAAATTACTGTTACTTAGACCTAAAAAATCTAACAAGTGTTTTATCAGTAGTGCCCAGCAATTGTTTTCATCACTATAACACTGCTTATAGGAACCTATAAACTTTGATTTCATATCATCTTTATCCAAAATTTAAGGGCCCTTTCTTCACAAAAATTTGATAAAGGGTATCAACCTAGTTCGCCAAAAACTGCCAAATTTGATGTCTGCTGAAGTAATATGTTCTTGTAAAATTTTATATGTAGTTTGACATCTTCTTATCATAAATCCCCAAAATTTCTGTACAGTACAGCAATATTGGTACTACCATGGTGTCAAATAACTGTACTTTCTCTTTACATCTGGATACTCTATTAAAACTTGAAAATAAACCATTATAGGCCTTCAGTGCCTACTCATTATAAATATTTGTTTAAAATATTTATAATGCTACCCACATACAAAAATGTTTATCAACAGGAGATGATTTGTAATGTTTCGTATATAGATGTAAAGAAAATCAGCCCTGCCCCTGATGGCCATTTTTTCAAGGATTGCAATAAATTTCATAATTTATATAGAGGATTACCCAAAGAATATTTATGCCAAATTATTTTCAAATTTGACTTGCTGTTTGTAAGATTTATAAGGTTTCCGAAAAGGACATATAAGGCAAATTAACCGCCGCCTCCTGGCGGCCATGTTTTTCACAGATTGAAATAGATTTTTTTTTAGACAATTATAAAGAGGGTCACACAAGAAACTGCATTTTATTGCAATTGTCCCAGTGGTAAAGGAGGAGATGTTGTTTCAAATAAATTGTGGATGACAGACAGACAACAGACAAAACAGCTTACTAAAAGCTACATCTGACCTTAAATCTCATGTTTAACAAGCAGGTGTAGTTTGAGATTTTTTCAAGCCTGTAGACCTCTGTGTTTTCAATTATACAGTTTGATTAAATAGCATAATCAATCACACAAACTTTTATCACAAAACAAATCGCCGTGGAATGATTATTTATCATTGGTTTAAACATTGAATTAATGTTGATATTTTCTCTAATCAAAATAGTCAAATTATGTCAGAAATAGCATCCTCATTTAAGTATATCAAGATTTAAAATAAATATTAACTTGCTAAAATCTGAAAATTGTTTTAAGGCTTTCTGGTTAAAGTACATGTATCTGTAACTCAAGTGTCCTTGTAATAAATTGATAACACTAACTTTACAACATAAACAATCAATGCTAAACACTACAAGTAAAGAGTGTTAACATTAGACCCCATCCTACAAATTCACCTTCCATCAGTTAGCTATAGGTCATCAGCATTTTAACATTGACTAACAGATATAATAACAACTATAAAATATGAATACCACAAACACTACTTGATACATTTATAGCATTTTTTTTTTTGGTGAAAGAAATTTCTGAGTTTTGATAAACAACTTATATTGAAAAAATGTCCAAAAATAGTCTGAACTGTAATGATATGTTCTCAACCTAATGATCAGAAAGTTCTCACCTTCAATTTCGCTTATTTTTTGAGTGGTAGTTAAACTTTTTAGCAGGGGAAATGAAATCAAATGAAATCGAAAGTATATTCTCTAGTTCCTTGTAAAATAAAGAACAGCAGTTTTTTTGTAAAAAATGAACAATCTCTGCCGTATATTTTTTGAAATTTTAAGAACGTATGAACGCGCATCTGGAGCAAAAATTAATAAGGAAAAAACAAAAGGTATTTTATTCGGGAAATTAAAAGATGAAATCCCAAAATTCATTGAAATATCATGGACGCGTGATTTTGTGAAAACTCTAGGTATATGTCATGGATATAATATAAAAACTGATGATATGTGGAGGAAAAAAATAACCAAAATAAAGTCGTGTTTTCAAATTTGGAAGTCAAGGAATCTTTCTTTGAATGGTAAAGTGCTAATTATTAAGACTTTCGTTTACACATGCATTAATTACGAAACAGAAACTAGGGGGATGCCGGAAAAGTATGTAAAGGAGTTAGGAAAATTAATATGTAAGTTTTTATGGGACGGTAAAAAACATTTAGTCGCTAAAGAAACGCTTAAGAGAGAAAAAAATGACGGAGGATTAGGTCTTTATAATATTTCTGATTCAGTTATGGCCCAGACAGTTAAAATGTTATATAAAATCTTAAATGAGCCAGAACAAACCTGGAACGCGATTGGAAAGTATTACCTGCGGACGTTAGATTCGAATTATAATCAAAAGTATTTCATTTGCTCAGTTACGTGTTTCAACCGCGTAAAGTTATTTAAAGAAATTCCAAATATTTTTATGGAAAGTTTAAAATATTGGAGTAATTTTGTGAAAACATTTAAACCAAATTCACAAAAGGAAGTTTTGAACTGCAATCTGTTTGGTAATGATAATATTAAAAATGGGAACAAGCCTATTTTTTTAAACGGATTATAAGTAGGGATATAAAATTTATCAAAGACTTATGGAACACTGATACAAAAACATTTTACAGTCATGAAGATCTCTCGCGAAAATACGGGTTTTTTAACAATGTTGAAATTAGCTTAATCGATAAAACTATTTCAAGTATACCTTTATCCTACATCAACTGTTTGAAGGACAATGAATCAAAAAATGTTAAATGTAATTTGTGGAGACACGATCTGCAAATTCTTTCAAATGAGGATAAGAAGATTTTGCCATCTGAACTTAAATTAAGCTTGATATTAAAACATTTGGTTAAAAGTTGTAATAGGCCTTTAAAAGCAGAAATTAAATGGCAAGAACGTTTAATGTTGGAACAAACTATTTCATGGCCTCGCATATGGTCAAACATATATAATTCTTTTGCATCTACAAACGCAAAAAAATTATAATTTAGATTCCTTCATAACTCCCTATACACGGAGGACAGATTGGTGCACTTGGGTCTTTCCAATGGAATTTGTAAAGTTTGTAATACCGAACGAGAAACGCTAAAGCATCTTTTTTTCGATTGCATAAAATTTAAAAAAATATTATTGACAATAAATTCCAGGTTACTAGATAGAAAAGAATCTTATTAAATTATAATAATATAGTCCTTGGTGTCTATAATTCACCTGTATCTTTCATAATAAACACTGTTATATTTGAGACAAAGTGGAATATATGGAAACATCGTAATAAGTGTAAGAATTCTTATCAAACAACGAATGTAAATCAGTTTATATACATGTTAAGGTACAATCTGAGATTTTTATTGAAAAGAAAACTTATATTTTATGAATATTCAAATATTATAGATGAGCTGTTTCTGTTATCTCTTTAATGTACGCCCTTCGTTTGCGTTATCTTTCAATTTCGTTTCGCAGATAAGATAACACAACGAGACGATAAAGGGTGTGCATTAATTTCGACTAGTTGAAATATTATCAGATTCAGAAGGTTTGAATAATCTATTACGTAAAACATTTTTTATGTTGTCTACATTTGCGTTATAATATTGTCTTGTATTTGTTCAATTAAGTATTCCATTATGTGTATGTGCTGTCTATTTGAATGTACATGTTACTGTAGTTAGAAAAAAAAGAACAGCCTAAAAAGGTATTGTGCAATTTTATAGGGAAAAAATCATGCTGTACCTGTTTTACAATTTACATACTTGTATCTTGTCAATTATTTCAAAAATCACCTACAAAGATGTATACATTTTTAAGTAAAGTACATGCATAGGTAATTGTTGCCTATCCTTAAGAAAACTGAAAGAAAACATATAATTATAAAGAATGTTTAAATTTCCCGTTTACCTGACGAAGTTGAAAGCAACATGCAAAATTATAAATATCATTCAATTGTTCATACTTTAGGCCAATGTCAATGTCACCTAAGGTCAAAGATGAAATCTGCATTCAAAATTAAAAGTATAATTAACATTTCTTACTGCTGCTGCCAAAAGAAGAAAGTCGATCAGTAGTTCAAGAGCAAAGTCGAGGTCACTTAAAGTTGAAGGACTAAGTTAAATATACCCCCATGAAGAATCCATACAAATTATTCAGAGAATCATTTGTTTTTTCTATATAAGTCAATAATTAAACTGACACCCTCTCCCCCTACACCGCCCCCACCCCTCCACGCGTCAGGTGGGGTAAATTTAAACCCTTGGAAAATAATGTTAAAAATCCTTGTAAAGATCAACTTGAAAATGCTACTTATCAAATGTCAGAGTGGCCTACGATTTCTGACAAGAAGATTTAAAAGATTTATTTTACTTTTATATGACCCCTGGGGCGGGGTCAGTTTAGACCCAAACGACATAATTTTATCGAACCTGATGGAGATCAACTTAACAAGTTCAAGTTCAGAAAGTTTATCAGCAAAATGGCCACCAATCTTTGCAAAAATATTTACAAGATTAATATAACATAATTCAAAGCAAAATAATCTGAATCAAATGATATATATAACACATGTAATACATGGTTCCATGTTTATGACAGGACTATTATAATCTAGGCATATAGCACTTCACCTTGTTCTAAAGCATGACAAATGTATATACATTTAGCAAGGTTATGGAAAAAAAACAACCTCTTTGCTTGACATGAGTGTATTAAAATTTCTCAATGTATGATTTATTACAAATCTACCAGGAATAAACTTTGATCTAAGATTGTACACTTGACAAATAAGCAGAAGAATGGCATTCAGCCTCTATAACGTTTTAACGGAAATAAACATACACGTTGGACGACGGACGAGGGACATCACACCGTCGCAACAGCACTTCGTGCTCAGGTGACCTTAAAATAATTTGGAAAGGAAGCTTTTAAAACTGACCCTGACCTTTGATTTACTCTTTAAAAATAGTGATTTGGATATGAAAAAAGAGCACAATTTGACATGGGTACGCCAACTGTCTTGAATTTAATCTGGCTCTTATAACTTTTTATCGTTTGTGTCAGAATATTGAGTAAATTAAGCACGGGGATTTTGCAATGGATTTAACTTTAAACTTAAAAATTCACTATGCATCGAATGTTGGTTTGTATTTTGACATTCAGATTTCAGATTCAAATTAAAACTTTTGGGGACTTATTTAATGTTTCAACATAAATCAACAAACGATTTTAATTTTCCTTCTCCTCATCATAACAAAGTGCATTCTCGAAAAGAATATAATCCCTGGTGGATTTAGGCATGTTGACAATTTTTAGCAATTTGTGTAACCGAAACCCGGGGAAAGCCTGTCGGATTCGAACACGACAGACAGACTGAAGTGACCTTGGCTCGCTTGTATATTGCTGGTAAGAAACTTGGTAGGAATCTTTTAAGTTTTGTCGCTGTATTGTTGTAAGTAAACAGTCATTCCTAAAGCCAAAACAAGGAGGGAAATACAATGGTGTTCGACAGTTAATCAATCCCATTTCAAGAAGTATTGCAAAAAGAGCAAATGATCTGTCTGAAGGTGTTATGGTTAGATCAATTTGTAATACAGAGTTGAAAATATTCGGATGAATATCTAGGCGGGGATTAAAATACAGAACATCTTTCAAACGTTTCATAAATACATCTATTGTCCCTCTCTCGTTGAGTAAAAAGGATGACAACAATTGTTCTGCTCCTGCCTTCTCAAGTATCATCAGAAAAGGTGTATTGCCTGATACATCTTTAAGACTAACATCGGCCCCATGTTCTAGAAGACATCTCACAACATCATTGCTGTGATCAACAGAGTCAATGACTACATGTAATGGTGTTCTTCCGTTCACGTCAGTCACGTTTACATCGCTACCAAGGTCAAGTAAACATTCAACTGCCTCCTTACTGCAAAAATCGGATTTTAAAAGAACATGAAGGACAGATTCTGCCGAACTGTTTGTTTCGTTCAAGTTGCAGGATCCTTTGTAGAAGAGATTTTTCAGGATATCTAACAATACATCCGTGCTATATGAGAATTTATTTCCTGCATAACACGCTATGATATATGGAGATACATCATGACTCTTGCATATGTCATACATTGAACTTTTACTTTCATATTTCTTTTGATCAATCAGTGACAAACATTTCTTGCATCCCAGAGTCTCGGTAAGGAATAATGCATGTATTGTTTCACGATTCACTTCTACCATCATAGTTTTCTCTTGTTTCATCCAGTTGCGGACAAACTCGTGAGAATGAGTGAACAGGGCGTTTAACAAAATGCTGGAATTCATACTAAAATCTGCAACACGTCTTTCATTTAAAAGAAAAACTGCTAGACCTTCGTTCCTGGTTGACAAAAACACATTTATTAGTTCTTCTATATCATGTATGTCAAGTGTAGGTAACAATATTATTAGAATATCAAGGTGAGATGGAGTTCCGTAAAGTTTAAATAAGTTAACTATGACATTTTTAAAGGAAATCTCACTTATTTCTACCTCTCCAGTTACATCATTTCTTTTTGCTAATCTGTCTATATGGAATAAACTATGTAAACTAGAGTCAGATCTTTCTCTGTCAACGCCTGCACCAGCAAACTTTCCAACAACGTACTTTAGAGTATTGTTGCTTCTCTTCACCACGGCAATGTGTGCTGCTGTTAACGACCCAAACTCTGTCTTCAAATCATTCAAATCTACTGATGTTCTTTTTAGAATTTGTCGGCTTATATATTTTGTAACTTTTGTGTTTATTGTTGCCACTGCAGCGTGAATCAAAAATACTCTAGCTGTTATTTTTGACAATGACAAACATTCCGCTGTGTGTTCACATAGCCCTTGTTCTATATTTAAACAAACGCGCGTGAACATGTCCCTGTCACATCGTCCATTTTGCAAGAAATCGAAATACTCGTGTTCAAACCAACAGTCACAGAGTGGTGTATATAACCTTCTAAAAAATATTCCAGATTGTCTTGAGGTTGCCGGTACATCAAATTCCAGTGGAGTCGTGTACATTTCAATACCAATTTTCTTCTCATATTGTCTAAGTTTTTGGATAGCATGCTTGTCCTTGTAAACGATCAGTTTTAAACACTCGACTAGTTTATTGGTACAATATTTATGAGACATCTTGTCTTCTGAAACACAAAAAAAACCTTTCAATAGACAGTGGGAGAAAACTTCCCATTTGGTACTAAAAGATTCGTCTTCTGTTACTACATCTTGTGCCGTTATGGTCTATTTATCAAGCCACATATTGAGCTGTTATGGTCTATTTATCAAACCAATAAGTGCTACGGAGCATCGGTACATCATTTTCCTGACAATGGCAGAAGTAAAATCATGAGCGTGAAGCGCAAATCAGAAACTTCGAACTTTTAAGTTTGTTCAAACACGCCATGAAGCTACTGATATTTTATTTCCGAGTTTTCTGGTTCCCTTAAGAATAACGCTAGTGGTCTTTGACTTATGCCCATCTATATTTGACCTGTGATGTGACTAAGGCGACGGTATCTGCCTTTCAGTACGGCCTCTGTGCGGAGCAGGCGGCCGCCGGTAGATTTTCGCAAGGAATTACGGGCTCCCCAGTCTCTACGATGTTCTGTTAAAAAATTTATACAATTTTTTAAAAACCTTAAGCCCGTATCCGTAGACATATCGTAGCGTAGCTGTCATTGCACAATCCCTACTATAGTTTGGAAGCCGCGATATGATAGCTCAGCAAACGTACGATTTTCGGTAGACATGTTGCCAAAAAATTTGTTTGGAGATTGTGGAGTCGTGAGCAATTTGGACGGCCCTCGCACAGTTAACGCTAAGTTGCTGCTAGGTGCCCATGCAGTACCCGTAAAATCGCACGGATCGCGCAGTCATCCCACGGCAACAAATAATTATGAAGATATACACAGTACTCTTCCTTATATATTGTGGACTCAGGCGCTGTTGACTGCACCGTCAGTGTTTCATCTCCGTATAGGCTCTGCACGAAAGCCGCACGGGCTTCGTATGATTTCCGTAGGACGCTTGCGTTGACTGTTCGGAGACTGCACTGAAATTTCACAACTGACGATCTCCGTGCAACCTCAATTTTCGGATTTGTCCCAATCAGTCCTTCGCACGATAACCGTATACAATGTTAACATATACGCCGTAGTCCGAAGCCACCTACTGTGCTTGAAAATGCACGGAAAATCGTAGACGAAGTTATCGCACGGCGCACGTAACAAATGTGTCACGCTTACACCTAAAATCACGTAATATTTAACACGTACGTTTACATATAAAATTATTTATCTTTTAGAACCGTAATTCTTTCTTCGTTTAACTGTTAATACTTTTGATGTAAAATGAACAAAAATTGTACGACTTTAAAATCGTGTTGAACTTACCTTGTGTTCTGGGGAAAAATAAATCCAGACCAATAATATGAGAAGACTTGACTGTTATCATATCAACCTCAGATTTATTACTACCTTTTATATTTATAAAGTAAAAACATGAGTCAATTGCGGAAAAAAAGTCTAAACTAACGTTTGCATGGCCTGTATAAATAAGGTTTCAAAGTTCATTATCGGGAACAGTCTCCACTGTGTTTATATGAGCTGAAAATGCTGCTCAATTCATTATTCTTTAACTCGCCGACTTTACTTTCATGCAACTATCAGATACGTGTGCTTGTTGCCTTTGCTGACACATAGGTAGTTTTTACTCAACCACAAATACTTAAAGATTCTCCTGAGTATCATAATTAAGAGAACAGAGTAAAATCCACAGGACTCAAGGGCTCCCACGTTGTGCCTTTGTCAGAAAGAAATGGCAAGTTTCTGCAACAGCTGTGTCAATTATTAAAGGAGAATAAAACCTGGGTTGCATCTCGGACATCGATTGCGCGATAAACCGCAAAGATGTGACAGATCGCGCCAAATACACAGTAAAATGCTGGATATCTTTAAGTATTAAACTATTTAAAGCGATAGTACTACAAATTAATGCACAAATCCGGTACACAAGTTCACATAATTAACTATACTTAATAACTATATCATATGGAATCTTTTAACGTTCAAAACTTGTCATGGTTATGTCTAACGCCCTTTAACTACAAAAGTTATATCGGACAGGCAATCAACCTTACCATGGTTACTGGGGAAGACCAGTACTAGATATTTATCTTCTAGAGGAAACTTTCAGCTTTCTCACATAAAAGGATATGGTCGGTAGCGGTACTTGAACCCATGACAACCAATCAGTGAGTGGACAAATAATTTAAAGCCTACACCTTAACTATGCTGTTTAGTTATATCATCAATACATCAAGTCTAGTTCTATCTTGGTATTTCATCATTTTAACACTTTGTTCTATGGTTTCCACAAACAGTCAAAGTATGCATATAAGCATGATCATTCTGGTTAGTACACTGTCCCGTAAAGGCCATCGTAGTTTCGCTCTAGTCTCACGCGATCGAGGACACGTAAATACAATGCGAGGATGCGGAATAACTATGTGACACTACGAAAACACGATGCAAAATCGCGGTATTAATATCGCGATATCGCATCGTATCTTCGTGAATTCGCATCGTATTTTCGTAACTTCAGCCATTCAAACCCGAGGGCGAAACAACGCTAAGACAATGCGAAAACCAAAAATGTAATGCGAATTCGCGAAAGCGCGAGGCGTAAAAGCGATATTAATAGCTGTCGTGTTGTATTTTCGTGTCTTAAGTGCGCCAGAGCGAGACAAGTGCAATCTTTACGGTGCCCCGTAAGGGCCAGTTTTGTTTCGCTCTAGCGCCCTAAAGGCGAAAGTACGATTACACGATGCGAAGAGACGAAAATACGATGCAACAGCATGAAAACACGATGCGAAAATACGCTTTTTATATAGTATCTTCGCAAATTAGCGTTGTGTATTCGTAACTTCGGCACTTCAACACTGAGGGCAAAACAACGAAAATACGATACGAAAACGCGATGCAAGGTCGCGACAACGCGATCCGAAAGTACGATATTAGTAGCGCGTTCTCGCATCGTACTTTCGTGTCCTCGCATTGTGAAATTAGAGCGCAGGAGCGAAACTACGATGGCACTAACTGGACACCGTAGTTTACTGAAGCCAGTCAAGTAATCAAGAGATTATTTTTTAAGGAAATAAAGTTCAAAATTACACTTTCGTTTCTGTCACGGAGTGAAAGGTACCGATAAACACAAGGAAATATTATCGAACTGATTTATTGCATAGTAGAATTAAATTGCCGTTCCACGCTAATGAAAATGAATATTTTCAAATTGCACTTTAAGGAGCCCCGATCTTAGAACTTCCGAACAGCTCATGCACCAGACTGTTGCAACAAAACAAGTTCTGATTTGTTGAATATACCCAGGTAAATTTCGCTACTATCAAACGAAATTTTAAACTGTTATCAGAAACTCTTTTGCACGAGTTCTAAATATTCAGTTCACATCGTCAATTGACATCTCAAATTCGATATTCAATTAAAAAACAACTTTTGCATTTTTACCTTTGCATTTTCGCCCTGTAATGCATAGACGTGCCCGAGTGACTTTTGCATTTCGCAGGTGTAGGGGTGAAAGACGAAAACAAGAAAACGCGACAAATTGCTACTCCGACACATTTTTGCGTGACTGGGCGAGAAGGCATATGCGAGAAGCTGCCGTTTCGTCCTGTCTTCGCCTAGTCTGGTGGTGAAGCGAAAATGCAAAAAATATCGAATTACGACAGTTTTGCCGCGCTGGCGGGAATATAACTATCGCGTGGCCCCCTGTTATTTCAGGGCTCTTTGCACCAACAACAAATGATCAGTTTTAAATAATGTATTATGTGAATCACAAATACCTCAATCTTATTGGGCTGCTGTGCTGGCAAATGGCAACTGGCGGCCAGATGCCAATTCGTTAAGGATCGCGAATTGGCAACTGTCAATTGTTAGCCAGACGCCAATTCGACATTTATCATAAATTATTTATATTAACCGAATTGGCAACTGGCAGCCAGATGCCAATTCGTAAAAGATCGCGAATTAACAACTGGCAGCCAGATGCCAGTTCGACAAGTATCATGCATTATGAACATAGTGTGAATTGGCAACTGGCAACTGGCAGCCAGATGCCAGTTCGTCAGAACTTGCGAATCGGGAACTGTCAATTGGTAGCCAGATGCCAATTTGACATTTATCATAAAATATTTATATTAACCGAATTTGCAACTGGCAGCCAGAAGCCCATTTCTTAAAAGATCGCGAATTGACAACTGGCAACTGGCAGCCAGATGCCAGTTCGACAAGCATCATGCATTATGAACATAGAGTGAATTGGCAACTGGCATCTGGCTACCAGTTGCCAGTTCGAAATTTATCATAAATTATTGATATTAACCGAATTGGCAACTGGCAACTCGCAGCCAGATCCCAATTCGTTAAAGACCTCAAATTAGCAACTCGCAAATGGCAGCTAGATGCAAGTTCGACAAGTATCATGAATTATGAACATAGAGTGAATTGGCAACTGGCAGCCAGATGCCAGTTCGTCAAAACTTGCGAATCGCCAACTGTCAATTGGTAGCCCGATGCCAATTCGACATTTACCATAAATAATTGATATCAACCGAATTGGCAACTGGCAGCTAGATGCCAGTTCGTCAGAAGTTGCGAATCCGCAACTGTCAATTGGTAGCCCGATGCCAATTTGACATTTATCATAAATTATTGATATTAACCGAATTGGCAACTGGCAGCTAGATGCCAGTTCGTCAGAAGTTGCGTATTCGTTAAATATCGAGAATTGGCAACTCACAACTGGCAGCCAGATGCCAGTTCGACAAATATCATGACTTACAAACATAGAATGAATTGGCAACTGGCAACTAGTAGCCAGATGCCAGGTTGTCAAAACTTGCAAATAGTCAACTGTCAATTGTTAGCCAGATGCCAATTCGACAGTTATCATAAATTATTGCTATTAACTAAAATGGCAACTGGCAGCTAGATGCCAATTCGTTAAAGATCGAGAATCGGCATCTGGGAACCGGCAGCTAGATGCCAACTTGACAAGCATTATGAATTTTGGACAGTGAGTGAAGTGGCAACTGGCAACTGGCAGCCAGATGCCAGTTCGTCAAAAATTGCGAATAGTCAACTATCAATTGTTAGCCAGATGCCAATTCGACAATTATCATGAATAATTCAAATTATCTGAATTGGCAACTGGCAACTGGCAGCTAGATGCCAATTCGTTAAAGATCAGGAACTGGAAACTGGGAACCGGCAGCTAAATGCCATCCGGACAAGCATAATGCATTTTTGACATTGAGTGAATTGGCAACTGGCAACTGGCAGCCAGAAGCCAGTTCGTTTAAATTTGCGAATAGTCAACTGTCAATGTGTAGCCAGATGCAAATTAGACGTTTTTCAATTAAATTTACATCAATTATTCATGATACTACTGGAACTGGCATCTAGCTGTCAGATGCCAATTGACAATTTGCCATTTATGACGAATTGGCATTGGCTGCCAGTTGCCAGTTGTCAATTCAGTTAATATCAATAATTAATGGTATCTGTCGAAATGGCATCTGGCTGCCAGCTGCCAGTCGACAATTCGCGATTTTTGACAAATTGGCATCTGGCTGCCAGTTGCTAGTTGTCTATTCAGTTAATATCAATTATTCATGATACTTCTGGAATTGACATCTAGTTGCCAGTTGACAATTCGCGATTTTTGACGAATTGACATCTGCCTGCCAGTTGCCAGTTGCCAGTTGCCAATTCAGTAAATGTCAATAATTCATTGTATTTGACGAACTGGCATCTGGCTGCCAGTTGCGAATTCGCGATCTTTAATGAATTGGTACCTGGCAATAATTCAAGGTATTTGTCGAGTTGGCATCTAGCTTCCAGTTGCCAGTTGCCAATTCGCAATCTTTAATGAATTGGCATCTCGCTGCCAGTTGCCAGTCAATATCAATAATTAATGGTATTTGTCGAGTTGACACATGGCTACCTGTTGCCAATTCACTTTAAGGAATTGGCATTAGCTGTCAGTTGCCAGTTGCCAATTCAGTTAATATCAATAATTCATGGTATCTGAGGAGTTGGCATCTAGCTACCAGTTGCCAGTTCGCGATCTTTATGGAATTGGCATCTTGCTGCCAGTTGCAAGTTGCCAATTCAGTTAATGTCACCAATTTATACTATTTTTCGAATTGGTATCTGGCTACCAGTTGCCATTTGCCAATTCAGTTAATATCAATTGTTCATGATACTTCTGGAATTGGCATCTAGCTACCAGTTGCCAGTTGACAATTCGCGATCTTCAATGAATTGGCATCTGGCAGCCAGTTGCCAGTTGCCAATTCAGTTGATATAAATAATTCATTGTATTTGTCGAACTGGCATCTGGCTGCCAGTTGCCAGTTGCCAATTCGCGATCTTTTAATGAAATGGCACCTGGCTGCCAGTTGCTAGTTACCAATTCAGTTAATGTCATCAATTTATGATATTTGTCGAATTGGCATCTGGCTGCCAGTTGCCAGTTGCCAATTCAGTTAATATCAATATTTGATGGTATTTGTCGAACTGGCATCTGGCTGCTAGTTGCTAGCTGCAAATTCGCGATCTTCAATGAACTGGCATCTGGCTTCCAGTTGCTAGTTGCCAATTCAGTTAATGTCACCAATTTATAATATCTGTCAAATTGGCATCTGGCTGCCAGTTGCCAGTTGCTTATTCAGTTAATATCAATATTTGATGGTATTTGTCGAACGGGCATCTGGCTGCCAGTTGCTAGTTGCCAATTCGCGATCTTCAATTAATTGGCATCTGGCTGCCGGTAACTAGTTGCCAATTCAGTTAATGTCACCCATTTATAAAATTTGTCGAATTTGCTTCTGCCTGCCAGTTGCAAGTTGACAATTCGCGATCTTTAAGGAATTGGCGTCTAGCTGCCAGTTGCCAATTCAGTTAATATCAATAATTCATGGTATTTGTCGAGTTGGCATCTGGCTACCAGTTGCCAGTTGCCAATTCGCGATCTAAAATAAATTGGCATCTGGCTGCCAGTTGCCAATTCAGTTAATATCAATAATTGATGGTATTTGTCGAGTTGACATCTGGCTACCAGTTGCCAATTCGCGATCTTTAATGAACTGGCACCTGGCTGCCAGTTGCCAGTTGCCAATTCAGTTAATATCAATAATTCATTATATTTGTGGATTTGGCATCTGGCTGCCAGTTGCCAGTTCGCGATCTTTAATGAATTGGCATCTTGCTGCCAGTTGCAAGTTGCCAATTCAGTTAATGTCACCAATCTATACTATTTTTCGAATTAGCATATGGCTACCAGTTGCCATTTGCCAATTCAGTTAATATCAATTATTCATGATACTTCTGGAATTGGCATCTAGCTACCAGTTGCCAGTTGACAATTCGCGATCTTCAATGAATTGGCATCTGGCTGCCAGTTGCCAGTTGCCAATTCAGTTAATATCAATAATTCTTTGTATTTGTCGAACAGGCATCTGGCTGCCAATTGCCAGTTGCCAATTCGCGATCTTTAATGAATTGGCACCTGGCTGCCAGTTGCTAGTTGCCAATTAAGTTAATGTCACCAATTTATAATATTTGTCGAATTGGCATCTGGCTACCAGTTACCAGTTGCCAGTTCAGTTAATATCAATAATTCATGGTATTTGTCGAATTGGCATGTGGCTACGAGTTGCCAGTTGCCAATTCAGTAAATGTCAATAATTCATTGTATTTGACGAACTGGCATCTGGCTGCCAGTTGCGAATTCGCGATCTTTAATGAATTGGTACCTGGCAATAATTCAAGGTATTTGTCGAGTTGGCATCTAGCTACCAGTTGCCAGTTGCCAATTCGCGATCTTTAATGAATTGGCATCTCGCTGCCAGTTGCCAGTCAATATCAATAATTAATGGTATTTGTCGAGTTGACACATGGCTACCTGTTGCCAATTCACTTTAAGGAATTGGCATTAGCTGTCAGTTGCCAGTTGCCAATTCAGTTAATATCAATAATTCATGGTATTTGAGGAGTTGGCATCTAGCTACCAGTTGCCAGTTCGCGATCTTTATGGAATTGGCATCTTGCTGCCAGTTGCAAGTTGCCAATTCAGTTAATGTCACCAATTTATACTATTTTTCGAATTGGTATCTGGCTACCAGTTGCCATTTGCCAATTCAGTTAATATAAATTATTCATGATACTTCTGGAATTGGCATCTAGCTACCAGTTGCCAGTTGACAATTCGCGATCTTCAATGAATTGGCATCTGGCTGCCAGTTGCCAGTTGCCAATTCAGTTAATATCAATAATTCTTTGTATTTGTCGAACAGGCATCTGGCTGCCAATTGCCAGTTGCCAATTCGCGATCTTTAATGAATTGGCACCTGGCTGCCAGTTGCTAGTTGCCAATTAAGTTAATGTCACCAATTTATAATATTTGTCGAATTGGCATCTGGCTACCAGTTACCAGTTGCCAGTTCAGTTAATATCAATAATTCATGGTATTTGTCGAATTGGCATGTGGCTACGAGTTGCCAGTTGCCAATTCAGTAAATGTCAATAATTCATTGTATTTGACGAACTGGCATCTGGCTGCCAGTTGCGAATTCGCGATCTTTAATGAATTGGTACCTGGCAATAATTCAAGGTATTTGTCGAGTTGGCATCTAGCTACCAGTTGCCAGTTGCCAATTCGCAATCTTTAATGAATTGGCATCTCGCTGCCAGTTGCCAGTCAATATCAATAATTAATGGTATTTGTCGAGTTGACACATGGCTACCTGTTGCCAATTCACTTTAAGGAATTGGCATTAGCTGTCAGTTGCCAGTTGCCAATTCAGTTAATATCAATAATTCATGGTATTTGAGGAGTTGGCATCTAGCTACCAGTTGCCAGTTCGCGATCTTTATGGAATTGGCATCTTGCTGCCAGTTGCAAGTTGCCAATTCAGTTAATGTCACCAATTTATACTATTTTTCGAATTGGTATCTGGCTACCAGTTGCCATTTGCCAATTCAGTTAATATCAATTGTTCATGATACTTCTGGAATTGGCATCTAGCTACCAGTTGCCAGTTGACAATTCGCGATCTTCAATGAATTGGCATCTGGCAGCCAGTTGCCAGTTGCCAATTCAGTTGATATAAATAATTCATTGTATTTGTCGAACTGGCATCTGGCTGCCAGTTGCCAGTTGCCAATTCGCGATCTTTAATGAAATGGCACCTGGCTGCCAGTTGCTAGTTACCAATTCAGTTAATGTCATCAATTTATGATATTTGTCGAATTGGCATCTGGCTGCCAGTTGCCAGTTGCCAATTCAGTTAATATCAATATTTGATGGTATTTGTCGAACTGGCATCTGGCTGCTAGTTGCTAGCTGCAAATTCGCGATCTTCAATGAACTGGCATCTGGCTTCCAGTTGCTAGTTGCCAATTCAGTTAATGTCACCAATTTATAATATTTGTCAAATTGGCATCTGGCTGCCAGTTGCCAGTTGCTTATTCAGTTAATATCAATATTTGATGGTATTTGTCGAACGGGCATCTGGCTGCCAGTTGCTAGTTGCCAATTCGCGATCTTCAATTAATTGGCATCTGGCTGCCGGTAACTAGTTGCCAATTCAGTTAATGTCACCCATTTATAAAATTTGTCGAATTTGCTTCTGCCTGCCAGTTGCAAGTTGACAATTCGCGATCTTTAAGGAATTGGCGTCTAGCTGCCAGTTGCCAATTCAGTTAATATCAATAATTCATGGTATTTGTCGAGTTGGCATCTGGCTACCAGTTGCCAGTTGCCAATTCGCGATCTAAAATAAATTGGCATCTGGCTGCCAGTTGCCAATTCAGTTAATATCAATAATTGATGGTATTTGTCGAGTTGACATCTGGCTACCAGTTGCCAATTCGCGATCTTTAATGAACTGGCACCTGGCTGCCAGTTGCCAGTTGCCAATTCAGTTAATATCAATAATTCATTATATTTGTGGATTTGGCATCTGGCTGCCAGTTGCCAGTTCGCGATCTTTAATGAATTGGCATCTTGCTGCCAGTTGCAAGTTGCCAATTCAGTTAATGTCACCAATCTATACTATTTTTCGAATTAGCATATGGCTACCAGTTGCTATCTGCCAATTCAGTTAATATCAATTATTCATGATACTTCTGGAATTGGCATCTAGCTACCAGTTGCCAGTTGACAATTCGCGATCTTCAATGAATTGGCATCTGGCTGCCAGTTGCCAGTTGCCAATTCAGTTAATATCAATAATTCTTTGTATTTGTCGAACAGGCATCTGGCTGCCAATTGCCAGTTGCCAATTCGCGATCTTTAATGAATTGGCACCTGGCTGCCAGTTGCTAGTTGCCAATTTAGTTAATGTCACCAATTTATAATATTTGTCGAATTGGCATCTGGCTACCAGTTACCAGTTGCCAGTTCAGTTAATATCAATAATTCATGGTATTTGTCGAATTGGCATGTGGCTGCCAGTTGCTAGTTGCCAATTCTTGATCTTTAACAAATTGGCATCTGGCTGCCAGATGCCAATTCAGTTAATATCACTATTTCATGATACTCTGATACTCGTCGAACTGGCATCTGGCTGCCAGTTGCCAATTGACGATTCCCGTTTTAGACGAATTGGCACCTGACTGGCAGTTGCCAGTTGCCAATTCACTTAATGTTCAGTTTTCGTGATACTTTTCGAAGTGGTATCTAGCTGCCAGTTGCCAGTTTCTAATTCACTCAATGGTCAGATTTCGTGATACTTTTCGAATTGGCACCTAGTTGCCAATTGACAATTCGCCTTTGGCGATCTGGCTTCTGGTTACGATTTCATTTTAGTTTGAATTGGTAGCTGGACTATGAAGTTAGATTCCAGTTGCCAGTTCAACTGGCAACTGGCAACTGGAAACTGGCAGCTAACTTCACGCACATCAAGAACACAGGGGCATGTATTACTCGATAATAAGAGAATCCAGGAACAAGATTTATGAGAAGATAACTCTGCATCGAGTTGCTTTAAGTTCCCCGTGCTTTGTCGGCACTCTTGATTAATCTGGAAGACTTCTGATACGCATTATGAAGGATCGGAGTAATTGTGACAACTCTTTGTCCTGTGTATTTTGGTACCATTTCAGACACGAATTTAGATAGAATAACTGTTTGCGTCAGTGTGGCTTTGTTACACTTTGTCTCAGAAAATATTCTCTTACCAGGAAAATATAGTCTTAGACGAAATGTCCATCGAAACATGAAGAAAACAGGCCTTGGGATATTTCGATAACCTAACTTTGATTGCAGATTTAAGTTTTTCAGATGTTTTCCTTTTCAAACCTTCCCTCTCTACACTACAGTAATGTAGTCTAGGCACTGCTCCGCCTTATAGACAAAACGTTCTAGGTTACGAGAAAGGGGCTTCTTGCTACCAAAAGGATTGTGTAGGATAAAGATATATCCGGGCAGTATATGAGCGCAGTGGCTGAGATATTAAAGCGCCGGGATACCGATCTGGAGGACGCTGGTTCAACCCCCAACAGGGGTGACGGTCTCCAATGACTTTCCACGTTCTACCATTCCGGGGCGAGTACTGGTTTGAATCAAGGAAGTAATCATTAAGAGTGATCAATATTAAGCTGCAAGAACTTACTTCCGAATCTAAAATGAATAGATTTAAAGTAATGATTGGTGAATGTTACAAATTTACGAATCACAGATCGATTTGGTCCTATCTTTATTTCAAGAGATGAAAGATGTATTGTCGATGTTGTAATTTATTGGATTTGGAATTGTATGTGTCTCTCTTTTATTGTAATTCGAAATTCACCTTCCACGATAATTGTCGTCAGTAAATACGAGTTTTGAATTTAATTGTCATTAAATTAGGCTTTTATGTTATTTGTAAATGTATTATCACAACGCATGAAATCACTTCTTCCGTAATGTTAAACATTTTGACAAAAGAACTGAGAACATTGGCTGAAACATTTAATTAATGTTTAAGTTGGTAACAATCTAGACATTCTTTTTAAAATTTGTTTAACGAAACTGTCACATACTCTTCGACTAGTGTGCATGGATTCAAAGTATTGTTAAAATACCTTAAAAATCCTAATATTTTAGAGATAGTTTGAATGCGATAACAGATGATAACAAATTGAATATCTTGCGAATTTAATATTCTAGACCTTAATGGTCAACTCAGGTAGTTGAAACACAGGCAGTTTTTCTACATAGATTGCTGTTTTCTTAGTCACTGACTCGCACATTTCTTCATTTGTTCGTTTCTTCGTTCCCTCACTCAAACGTTCACTCTCCAGATCACACATTTTTATCTTTTATTCTCATGCCTTATTTGTACCTGGCAATAATTCAAGGTATTTGTCGAGTTGGCATCTAGCTACCAGTTGCCAGTTGCCAATTCGCGATCTTTAATGAATTGGCATCTCGCTGCCAGTTGCCAGTCAATATCAATAATTAATGGTATTTGTCGAGTTGACACATGGCTACCTGTTGCCAATTCACTTTAAGGAATTGGCATTAGCTGTCAGTTGCCAGTTGCCAATTCAGTTAATATCAATAATTCATGGTATTTGAGGAGTTGGCATCTAGCTACCAGTTGCCAGTTCGCGATCTTTATGGAATTGGCATCTTGCTGCCAGTTGCAAGTTGCCAATTCAGTTAATGTCACCAATTTATACTATTTTTCGAATTGGTATCTGGCTACCAGTTGCCATTTGCCAATTCAGTTAATATCAATTGTTCATGATACTTCTGGAATTGGCATCTAGCTACCAGTTGCCAGTTGACAATTCGCGATCTTCAATGAATTGGCATCTGGCAGCCAGTTGCCAGTTGCCAATTCAGTTGATATAAATAATTCATTGTATTTGTCGAACTGGCATCTGGCTGCCAGTTGCCAGTTGCCAATTCGCGATCTTTAATGAAATGGCACCTGGCTGCCAGTTGCTAGTTACCAATTCAGTTAATGTCATCAATTTATGATATTTGTCGAATTGGCATCTGGCTGCCAGTTGCCAGTTGCCAATTCAGTTAATATCAATATTTGATGGTATTTGTCGAACTGGCATCTGGCTGCTAGTTGCTAGCTGCAAATTCGCGATCTTCAATGAACTGGCATCTGGCTTCCAGTTGCTAGTTGCCAATTCAGTTAATGTCACCAATTTATAATATTTGTCAAATTGGCATCTGGCTGCCAGTTGCCAGTTGCTTATTCAGTTAATATCAATATTTGATGGTATTTGTCGAACGGGCATCTGGCTGCCAGTTGCTAGTTGCCAATTCGCGATCTTCAATTAATTGGCATCTGGCTGCCGGTAACTAGTTGCCAATTCAGTTAATGTCACCCATTTATAAAATTTGTCGAATTTGCTTCTGCCTGCCAGTTGCAAGTTGACAATTCGCGATCTTTAAGGAATTGGCGTCTAGCTGCCAGTTGCCAATTCAGTTAATATCAATAATTCATGGTATTTGTCGAGTTGGCATCTGGCTACCAGTTGCCAGTTGCCAATTCGCGATCTAAAATAAATTGGCATCTGGCTGCCAGTTGCCAATTCAGTTAATATCAATAATTGATGGTATTTGTCGAGTTGACATCTGGCTACCAGTTGCCAATTCGCGATCTTTAATGAACTGGCACCTGGCTGCCAGTTGCCAGTTGCCAATTCAGTTAATATCAATAATTCATTATATTTGTGGATTTGGCATCTGGCTGCCAGTTGCCAGTTCGCGATCTTTAATGAATTGGCATCTTGCTGCCAGTTGCAAGTTGCCAATTCAGTTAATGTCACCAATCTATACTATTTTTCGAATTAGCATATGGCTACCAGTTGCCATTTGCCAATTCAGTTAATATCAATTATTCATGATACTTCTGGAATTGGCATCTAGCTACCAGTTGCCAGTTGACAATTCGCGATCTTCAATGAATTGGCATCTGGCTGCCAGTTGCCAGTTGCCAATTCAGTTAATATCAATAATTCTTTGTATTTGTCGAACAGGCATCTGGCTGCCAATTGCCAGTTGCCAATTCGCGATCTTTAATGAATTGGCACCTGGCTGCCAGTTGCTAGTTGCCAATTAAGTTAATGTCACCAATTTATAATATTTGTCGAATTGGCATCTGGCTACCAGTTACCAGTTGCCAGTTCAGTTAATATCAATAATTCATGGTATTTGTCGAATTGGCATGTGGCTGCCAGTTGCTAGTTGCCAATTCTTGATCTTTAACAAATTGGCATCTGGCTGCCAGATGCCAATTCAGTTAATATCACTATTTCATGATACTCTGATACTCGTCGAACTGGCATCTGGCTGCCAGTTGCCAATTGACGATTCCCGTTTTAGACGAATTGGCACCTGACTGGCAGTTGCCAGTTGCCAATTCACTTAATGTTCAGTTTTCGTGATACTTTTCGAAGTGGTATCTAGCTGCCAGTTGCCAGTTTCTAATTCACTCAATGGTCAGATTTCGTGATACTTTTCGAATTGGCACCTAGTTGCCAATTGACAATTCGCCTTTGGCGATCTGGCTTCTGGTTACGATTTCATTTTAGTTTGAATTGGTAGCTGGACTATGAAGTTAGATTCCAGTTGCCAGTTCAACTGGCAACTGGCAACTGGAAACTGGCAGCTAACTTCACGCACATCAAGAACACAGGGGCATGTATTACTCGATAATAAGAGAATCCAGGAACAAGATTTATGAGAAGATAACTCTGCATCGAGTTGCTTTAAGTTCCCCGTGCTTTGTCGGCACTCTTGATTAATCTGGAAGACTTCTGATACGCATTATGAAGGATCGGAGTAATTGTGACAACTCTTTGTCCTGTGTATTTTGGTACCATTTCAGACACGAATTTAGATAGAATAACTGTTTGCGTCAGTGTGGCTTTGTTACACTTTGTCTCAGAAAATATTCTCTTACCAGGAAAATATAGTCTTAGACGAAATGTCCATCGAAACATGAAGAAAACAGGCCTTGGGATATTTCGATAACCTAACTTTGATTGCAGATTTAAGTTTTTCAGATGTTTTCCTTTTCAAACCTTCCCTCTCTACACTACAGTAATGTAGTCTAGGCACTGCTCCGCCTTATAGACAAAACGTTCTAGGTTACGAGAAAGGGGCTTCTTGCTACCAAAAGGATTGTGTAGGATAAAGATATATCCGGGCAGTATATGAGCGCAGTGGCTGAGATATTAAAGCGCCGGGATACCGATCTGGAGGACGCTGGTTCAACCCCCAACAGGGGTGACGGTCTCCAATGACTTTCCACGTTCTACCATTCCGGGGCGAGTACTGGTTTGAATCAAGGAAGTAATCATTAAGAGTGATCAATATTAAGCTGCAAGAACTTACTTCCGAATCTAAAATGAATAGATTTAAAGTAATGATTGGTGAATGTTACAAATTTACGAATCACAGATCGATTTGGTCCTATCTTTATTTCAAGAGATGAAAGATGTATTGTCGATGTTGTAATTTATTGGATTTGGAATTGTATGTGTCTCTCTTTTATTGTAATTCGAAATTCACCTTCCACGATAATTGTCGTCAGTAAATACGAGTTTTGAATTTAATTGTCATTAAATTAGGCTTTTATGTTATTTGTAAATGTATTATCACAACGCATGAAATCACTTCTTCCGTAATGTTAAACATTTTGACAAAAGAACTGAGAACATTGGCTGAAACATTTAATTAATGTTTAAGTTGGTAACAATCTAGACATTCTTTTTAAAATTTGTTTAACGAAACTGTCACATACTCTTCGACTAGTGTGCATGGATTCAAAGTATTGTTAAAATACCTTAAAAATCCTAATATTTTAGAGATAGTTTGAATGCGATAACAGATGATAACAAATTGAATATCTTGCGAATTTAATATTCTAGACCTTAATGGTCAACTCAGGTAGTTGAAACACAGGCAGTTTTTCTACATAGATTGCTGTTTTCTTAGTCACTGACTCGCACATTTCTTCATTTGTTCGTTTCTTCGTTCCCTCACTCAAACGTTCACTCTCCAGATCACACATTTTTATCTTTTATTCTCATGCCTTATTTGTAAAATGTAAAAAAAAGGACAGAAAAAAAGGAAATAATAAATAAGCACTCTCCATCAATTATCTAAATCATTAATCCTCATATGTTTCATACGTTATCTGTAACAAACAAAACAACAAGAAACTTAGGGAACTTATGCATCCTTAAACTCTCTTGCTCTATGTCTTGACTCCCCATAATTTCCTGCCCCCTGTGACTCCCCATAATTTCCTGCCCCCCTGTGCTGCTCAGTAGTTCGAATTGAGGCTGAAACTTTTGACGATTTTTTATTAATTATGTAGTTTCGTGGCGATTAATCACGACTTATTCGTTATTAACGATATTAACAATGATACGAACTAAATTTATACACTGCATTTTGCAAAATATCTTCAGGACTTTTCTGCCTGCTTGGTTATTAAAACTCTAGATCAAAAGTATGTTATTTTTCCTCCGATATAAATTTTTTCTAATAAATCAAATAGCCGGTGGACTTTACGGCTTAATTGTGATAAAATCGCGCTTTACACTATTATAATTATACTAGTGACAAATTGATTGTAGTTGAAAAAATATAATATTGTACATGATTATTACTCTTGTAAGGTTAGTGTAGGATGGTTCCTCAGCCACTATGACCGGGAGAATAAACGGAGTTGCTCGGGTCCAGGCCTCTAAAAAAAAAGAATTTTTTTTTCTTATAGAACTTAATAAAATGGTCGTCAAAAGTTATAAAATACTTCATCGCGATTTTCAGTACCAAAATATGCACTAAAACTCCAAACTTTAACATTATGTTTATGGATTAGTCAACAAAAATTTTAGTCAAATGTTAATGTATTTTTCGTAATAAAACTCTGTTCTGTTTCCGTTTATGGCTTACAAGTGTATAATTGTGCTGGAAGCTGCAAGTGGAGACTGAGGTACCTTGTGATAAAAAGTAACCATTCAGTTATATCCATTTTACTACAGCAATTAAGTGTTTCTTGTCTTGCACATGAGAAGATGAAGTAACGAAACATTATGTTATTTGTAACATTTTACAGAAAATTTATGTGCACCTCACACATTTCAACTTTTTTTCCATTTTTGTTCCGTCTTTTCCTTGGAACACCAAGCAAAGAATGGGGTAAAGGAATTATGTGTGTACCACCATGTGACAGTAAAGTGCAAAAGAATACGTTTGAGAGGCTTATTTGTTAAAAAATGTTTTAAACTTTTGGTTCAAACATGCACACTTATTTTTCATCAAACAAGTATTTATAAGTTTCTCCCATATACAACTGCAAATTATGGAGATTGAAATAATATCGTGATTTAAGAAGAAAATACTTTAAAAATTATTATTGTCACTGGCCAAGCATGCAGAAATTCGAACAGCTTATCTCGTCAAAATCTTGTAAAATCATTTCTAATCTGTCAAAATATATCTATTATGCTATGAAATTACGAGTATTATTAATGATAAAACATTTATTATAGTTAACTGCATATATTATTGTATTACTATGTAAATGGATGCTGAATGAATGAAATATTGTAATTCAAACTACGAACAACTTAAATTGGCTTTAATACACTCTTCTGTTAAAATTCTTGTATAGATCTATACCACAATTTCATTGCTTTTGTTAATAGGTTAAAAGCATTGTAATTTTACTTTATACCAAATAAACTTTTGATACTTTGAAACTTTTTGAAACTTGATTTTGATGTGATTTCTCTGTCTCAATTCAATTTCTAAGAGAAATTTGAGAAAAAAACAACTAACAAACAAACTCTCATCAATGAAATATCAAAGTTAAAAACATTGTTTCAAATCATAATATTTTTCAATTAGATAATTCCAATTTAGGACGTTAAAAGGGACCGTCGTCTACATTAATTACCTTTAATTAAAGCAAATATTTACGTCATTACATTGTTTGTTACCTAATTAACACCTTCTCATAATTAGGTTTGTATTATTAAGTAAAACATTTCAACAGTTTGCGCAATGTCTTGCTAAAAATATACTTCTCAAATTACTTAAGCTGTTACACGGATGACAGAACATCTCAACCTACTAATTTCACATAGTAAATAAATATACATGTATCGGTCTTCTTGTCAGATTTTACTGATGTACTAATCAGTTACAGTCATAAAACAAGATCGTAAATCACTTTCTATGCCTGGAGGATATTGTTAAACAAATAAACATTATAAACATATAGCGCGTTACAGGAGTCGGATATTTTGCAAAGTGTGTTATGATATAGAAACCGAAATCCATTCAAGAAAATGGATACACCGAGGAGGGGACTTATTCGTGCAACTGAGAGAGCGATTGAAGAATATATCAAGGTATGATCTTTGTACTGTTGTGTAGTAATTATACATATATTTTTTACAAGATAAATCGCTGATAAAAATCTGTAGTGACTTCAACGAAAAACTGTAAATGCAGCATAATACGGTATATGTATGTAGTAACATACTTTAAAATTACAGCAGATTTTAATTGTTATGGTATTTGATTTTTCTTTAAGTCTGCATCAAAATACTAAGACCTGGCTCAAGTGAACAAATTTTAGTCAAGTTGGCAAAAACTTTACACGACAGCCTGGTTAGTTCGGTCTATCAAAGAATCGAACTTGAAGCCTTTGAACTAAGTATGGCAGTACAATTGTATTATTTTGTTAATGTTATAGAACTTAAGCTATAAACAAAAATGCATCAGTCAATTTTATCGTCTGTTTCATTTTGTTAAAAAAATAAGTTTTCTTCTACAGGATGGTTGTGAAGAGAACTTACCAATGATCAGACAACTTGAAGATGTCGCTTATCAGTTCTGGGTGGAATCGGTAAGATTATATTTATAATTTTCAAGTACATTTAAACCTGTATAAATGGTTACCTGAATTAAGTGACCAACTGTCTTCAGCAGCCACAGCTGATGATTTATAATTGACAATTTTAATGATAAATATACCTGTATTAAGCAGTCACATGTGATAAATGGCGAACTGTATCATATCATTTGGATACTATCAAAATACCTTAAATGTTTTACCCTATACCACGTCTCTTTAACACTTTCTATACCGTTTTGATACAAAGATAGCAGTTACAGAACGGCAATTTCAAGGAAAGATATATTTAAGTTGGTAAGTATTAATTCTAGATACTAAAAAGTTAAAAAGTGAGATATCTCGAATTACATGCAACATTCCGTATGTCCGTCTGAGAAACAATCCAGCTTCACTTTCAAAGAAAATTTGCCTGAAAACGACTGTGTAAATAAACGTAAAATTTATTCTTCTTCATAAAAATCAATGTCTTTCTTTATTTTTTTCAGAACACGTCATTTTTAAACGAGACTGTAGCTTCTGTGGAAGAAGACGATGATGGCTGGATCTGGGACGAGGAATGTTTGTTACAAAGGTAGGCAGAAAGTCAGACCAGTCACAGGTTTCTGCTATATTTTTTCTCACAAAACAGCATTATGTTTATGATGTAATAATTATAGCCTTTCACTGAGCCAGAGGTTGGTTCATACCGGAGTTACCTTTTTCCGGGGCGTGTGCCACAGAAAAGTGCTTCGCTCCAAACTGGATGCACCGTTAATTTAGTATATGCGAATGAATAAGAAAATTGTAGACTTGCTACAGTCGCTTGATTCCTTTTTCTCATCTGAAAGAAACAATAACAATTAATAACACTTGACATTGCTTTAGAAGAAAGAAAAGCTTATGTGTAATTATACACAATCATCTGTTTGGTAGCAAGGCTGCGGAAAGTAGGGTTCAGCGCTAAGATAATGTTGTTTTTTGTTTGTTTGTTGTTTTTGTGTATATTTTATAATTGTAATACTTCGATGTAGGTCGATGCAAGTGCCAACAGTTAAAGAACATAGTGAGTTACCAAGATTCTTTTCTCTCTTTCAGTTTCTCAGTACACGTCGAACACTGCTTGCAAGACGACAACTGTTTGAGTGTAAGTCGGTTGGATGAATCAGACGACACGAGTTCCATCTGTAGTTCAATCAGGCCTTGTGATGAAACAGACTGTTCCCTTGGTTACCTTGCGAGCTGCGAAGAAAGTGCGCATTCGTATGATCAGTGTAATGGCTGTTTGATGTGCGTCGAAGGAGCTAGAAACAGTTCTGACAAGAGTGTAGGTGATCTCACCTTATCAACCCATCAAGATCACGTGCAGACTGTGCTACACAACGGCCAGAGTCATATATACGGAATTATGTTGAAAGGAATTGGTAATATGAATGACGATATGTTTGATAATGTGGTTTTAGCAGATAAATGTGAGAATGTTAAAAATGCTGAATTAGATGATGAATGGATAGTTGTAGAGTGTACTGAGATTCCCCCTGATAATGACTGGTTTATCTTGTCCACTGCTGAGTTCAAAGACACAACAGATAATTTCCAATCGTATGGACTTACTATTAATCGTGGAAGGCGTGAGGAATCAAAAATCAGTGAACTTGAAGAACGCGAGAGTGACGAACTAAGGAACGGTGAAATAGTAGATCTTAGTGACTGGGCAGTGTTGTCTGTAAGAGTGACAGAAAGAACAGACAAAAGTGAAAGCAAAGGAGTGAAAAATAAATTTCCAGCAGAGCCTGTTTTTCTCAATCATATGGGTGAATATGTATTCAGTGACTCTCTGCTTCAGCCATATGACCAGTGGTCAAATGGAGGATGTAATATGTGTAAAAATGACACAGACAATTACAAGTGTGCTATCATTTGTTTTCTAATGCCTCACTAATAAAAATACAATATGATGTACATTGTTGTATATATATGATTATTACAGCTGTCCCATTCATCCATTCGTTTATTCTTCCGTTCCTTCTTTCCTCCTCCACATCAACTCTCTCTCTCTCTTTCTCTCTCTTTCTCTCTCTCTCTCTCGGTTCCTCCCGTTCTTCCTTAATAAGCAACCCGTCTGTACGCACATCGGATAGATTAGTAAACAGTGGTTTTTACACTTCCTGTCCACATATGAAAACAATCTAAGACTTAGAAACTAAAACTTAAAACTTGGGTTTTAAATTCCGCATCCATAAACACTCCTTGGACAATATTTGAAATAAATCTTGTACAAAAATAAACACACGTAGATCCAGATTATTGCTTTTATTTCAAAAGTATGACGGTTAAAGTTAGATAAGAGGACAAAGTGAAATTTAAAAAAAAAATAATTTGCTAAGATGGTAATCTTTTGAAAAAAAAAACAGCCAATCTTTATTTCTATATAGTTATTGCAAAAAATTCTTAATTTTGTGAAAATCCTTAATGACTGGCCCAAGCAAAATTATATATACAACTACACAGGGAGGGATATTTTCATATATACCCATCTGGAAAATAAAAAAAAATAGTATTTGCTGCTTGTACATTACCATATTTGCAAAAGAGGTGTGGACGTTTGATAGATATACTTATATGGACTTTAAAGGGCGAATCTACGGTCCAGTTGTAAGACTCTAGGCTTGTAATTTAGGGATCACTAGTTCGATACCCCGCTCCTGCACTAACTTTACCAGTATCTTTCGGATGAGGAATGTGTTATTTCTTGTGTCTGTAAGACGATCATGATCGACATTGACCTATATAGATATTTTTATTTTGTTTAGCATTGCCAGGCTTCATGATTAACTGTTGCATAAGAATGCGTGTAGGGGCTGTGCCGGAGCTTTTTCAACTTCGACTTCACTGATCATGTTTTTAAGGGTGGGGGGACTATCTAATAACAAAAACAGTGCGAAACACTATTACTAAGATATTTAGAAGGTATACCAAGATTTAAATTCAAACCTCGCCGGACTTGGGAGTTTTCAAGCAAAGATACAACCAATTCAAAATCACTGATTTTCCTAGTCTGACCGCAATACAGACTGTTTCCATTTACATCAATTGAAAACCTTTTTATTTTGAGGCCCGGACCTAGGTTACCCCCGTTTGTTCCCCCCGTCATAGGTAAGGTAGAGGCCATTTAAATCCTAAGGGCTGCTGACAATTACTCACATAAAACATTCATCAGATAGCAAGAACTACTGAAATGTGATTTCAGACCTGGTGCCAATTGAACAACAAGAAAATCAGTGACACCAAGGTATCACAGCGGACCGACGAACACAGCTGAATGAAAATAACTGAACTCAGGAAAGGCGGTATAGTTTTAAAATAAAGAGAATAAAAGAAGACATAAATCCGTAAAGTGCTGCATGTTTTATTTTTCATTTCTTCTATACGCCCTCTAATTGAAGTTGTTTTTCCTCCTTAAAACAAAATTTTTAAATTTAAAGTAGACAAGATATTGAAATAATACGAGATTTAAGACGTGTACGTCAGTACAGATGGAAAAATGAACAATACAAATTGATCTCATTTTTCAATACCAATAAAATAATATACGTAAACATTGAACACTGCAGATTGTCACATGCTCTACATCGAAGTTGTAGGTTTTGCCGTAATAATCGAATGCCCAATGCAAAACTAAGGTACCAATAGACATTTATTTGAGCTTATTTATCGTCGGTACCGGTTGCCCATATGACCGACGCCCCCTGAAGAGATTAGTTAAAAATAACTAATGTTGTGGGGGTAGTGCAAGATACAGAAAGCATCCCATTCCACAGACACCCCTGGTTCTTTTGCATGCTCAGTGTATAGCACTGATACATGGGATCTCGGTTTAACGTCTCATCCGAAAGACTATTAATGTTAGTGGAAGAGCGGGGGATCGAACTCGGGATCCCTGGTTTACCAGTCCAGCGCGTTACCACAGGACCACTGATCCGCTCCTGCCAATATAGATAAAGTAGGGTTTCCCATTTAATATAACACTGGACCATAGGTATGATTTTCGACAACACTTTTTAATCATTTTATTTCTTTCGGTGAATGTTAACTAGCTTTATCCTTTGCTGGTTTATTGCTGAAAAACGCCAGCAGGTAAAGTACAGCACCTGCTAATTGTAAACAGCCAGTTACAGCAATTGCTCCGGTGTAGGAGCCAGTTACGTCACGGAAAGTTCCTGGAAAAGACAACAACTGCAATAAGATATCATCCTTGGATAAGCTGTATTCATCTTGTCCAAAAGCAATAGATCGGAAGTATTAGACATTCACTGTGCATTTTATATATTTTGTCGTCAAGTTTAGAATTGTTTTAAGTAAGTATGTTTTTAAACGTTCAAAAACAAATGGCTGGAAAATTCGCTGCTTCTCACGAGATTATTTCTTTAACATTCTTTTTAAAGCAACCCGAATCCCAACAACCAAGAATTTAGTATGGCATTGAGCAACGAACTTACCGAATAAAGGGGCGAATCCTGACGAAAGGACCCCTATGAAGGTCATCAGAAGCCCTGACGCAACCGGCCAATCGTCTTTCCTTACTATTTCCGCTCCAGCAATTAACGCAGTGGGAAACACGCCCCCTAGTGCCAGACCTGTAAAGCTTGTGCCGATCAACAACGAGATATAATTATTTGTTACGCATATGAGCAGCTGACCTAAGAACCCACACATGCAATAACATATTGGTAAAACGAAACAACTAAGTCTTTTGTTGAACTTCTTTGCGAGGACTGGAATAAACTTAGACAAAAGACTTAAGACATTGAATGGTATGAATGAAAACAGACCTTCAGAGACGGTAAATCCTTTCCAGACAAATATATCCACAGTAAATCCTAGAAATGTATTAAGTGCTGGCATACATAACGCCGAAGCAAATAAAAGAAATATATACGGTCTCCTCTGGAGTGAGGAAAATCTTGTCACACTCTTCACTTCTTGGTCGGTTTTAGACTCTAGAAATTCGCCGGTCTCAGTATTAGCAACTGTTTCAACGTCATCGTCAACGTCATCTCCCAGGTTATCCACAAGCTGATCTTTTATGTTATCTTTATTATTTCTACAATTTTCTTTTGCATTTTCAGCTGTGAGCATCGTCCCCTCTTCATTTTCACTCTCTTCTGAAACACTTTCAAGTGTAACGTTGTTTGGATTGCTTACATTCTTATTATCTAAATCATTAAGCAAAATTAAAGGCACTGCAAAACTGTTCATGAATATCCCTCCAAGTACGAGAAAAGTGCCACGAACTCCGTATTTCTCAATTAAAATTGCAATCAAAAGCGGATAAACAATACCGGATAAATTTACCCCTATACCGTGTATGGCAAAGCAGAGAGGATGTTGCTGTGTCGGAAACATTTGCTGTATCATTACTACACCTGCTACATGAATCGAAGATATTCCAATTCCTGTAGATTACAAATAAGACATGCTGCAAAATATAAAATGGTAAAATATATGCACTATGTATGAAAATGGCATATAAAATAGTCATATCAAGGATCTCATAATTGTAAAATTTCTCATTCTATATTAAACAAGAATTTTTCACTCGTCTTGTTTGTTTCTGTTCAAGTGACAGTACATGGAACAACTACTCTGTATAAACAATCCATAAGTAATAAATTTACGAGGACTTCCGTTGTGACACAAAACGAAGGCTACTTTGTTATTTGTACTTCTTTACACGTGGATAGGCCAATGCAAAGGCGTTAGGTGAGCCTTTTTCTAAGGTGTCTCCATAACTGATCTTGACTTGGATCAAACCCCGTTTCTTAATGGATTCAGTAGAATGTACCATTTGAATAAACAACTGGCAATAAATAAACTACCTGTATAATAGATAACAATATATTGCTAAAAGGCATACCCTGGTATTTGATTGTTTTATTCTCTTTAAAATGAACAATATTTGATAATGCGAAGAAGAATATTTGCTCAACCGTTTTTCTTCCTTTTGGGACTGTATTTTTTGTATTGAAATAATTTCCAGTTTTTTCTACCCAAAAACTGTACGACTCTCTATAAAAGGTAATAGTAATGACTCGGTTTACCAAACTCCGCGCACCGGTTACGCTACGCTCAGTAACTGAGCGTAGCGTAACCGGTGCGCGGAGTTTGGTAATCCTGTACGGGGAGATCACTGCGTGGGAGATTGTCGGTTTACCTGTTAAACTTTTGATTGACACCTTGACATCTGGTAATGAATGATATGTTCAATATCATCCACACTTATACCATTTTTAATACAAATAAAGTTAAGTGAATGCTCAGATTTTAAGCGCATGTCTCTTTTTAAAAAAATAAACGGTAAATTCCGAGGTTACCTGATATAACTGAAATTGTTATGTAGAGATAGTGGATTTCATTAGCGAGAAACGAAATACAGAATCCGATCGGTACGAGAAAGGAAGCAACTGTGGTAACCGCACGTAGTCCATACTTTGATATCAGCCCTCCACTTATAACACCTGGAAATGCATAGGATAATAAAGCCAGTGTTTACACATCGAAATCAGGGTCCTTAGTTTATACACATATGTGTTTCCCATAAAGATATAGGCACTTTTACACCGATATGATAATTATACAGAAAGGATTTGAATGAAAGAATGTCCTTCCTTGTAATTTACTTTGAGCCTTACCCAGCTTCATCTCTTTAACATATACAGCTAAAGTGTAAAAGGCACAAACCAGCGACTTTTGTTCAAAATGCCGTAGTAATTGTTAATTGTTTTATGAGAGGATTAAGCATACTTTCCCAACTTGCGTACTGTTTACGTATTTAAGAATATAGACTTATACTTATGTGTAAGCAAGTAAATTAAAACTGTATTCATAGACATGCACACTGAAAAAAGGTGATACTAATATTGTGCACCTTTGATTTATATGTATTCACAATCACGGCTGCGGTCGAGTGTTTTAAATCGCTAGACAATAAAATATTGGGTTGTTCTGGTAAGAACAGGACACAGATTTGCCTATACTTACATGAGGAAATTCATGTTCAAGTTCGAAAGAACGGTACGCTGTTTATTGTTTATGGTTGTTATTCCTGGAAATATCTAAAACTTTGTTTCCCTTGTTTGTCCGAAAGTTCCTAAAAAGCTTGGAAGAAGGGAACACAAACCAAGCACACAAGCACAGAGTTCAACTCTCCAGTATCAAAGGTGTTATAAGTTTTCAACAAAATTCCGTTCAAATGGATCTGCCCTTGCAGGGTCGAGTTTTAAAAGAGACATGTGTGAACTTGCTCCTTTGGAAAGATGAGCTGGAATGACGTCATTGAACTATTTCTGTAGTCAGGTCTAGAGCATTCTCCATCCCATTTCATTGTCACTTTTGGTTCTTGCACAATTATAGCACTAAGCACTAAGACAGGAGACCTCGGTTTAAAACTAATTTAGTGCAACTATTTTTTCCATGAGAGCAGAGGGAAACGACCGTTATTTTACGATCGAACCTGCGACCCTCTCATTACCATTCTTGTACGTTACCATTACAGATATAATACCCGCTACCCATGGTACACTGACTGCTTTGTAATGTGAATATAATATACCCCACGTGACGAAAAATGTACTTACTAAAACTTAGAGAAATTCCAATAAGGAGTGCCTGGACCGTAGCGGTTGAGGAACGATCGGACTGGTACGTTTCTTTCATGGCTACGAACATAGCTCCGAGAGAAAATATGATACCGAAGTCCAACATCGTCACCATACAAACAATGATAAACACAAACCATCGATGATAAATCCTGTAATATATGTATAATATATCCGTAATGAATGTCTGGAAGTTTTTGTCTGTTTTTGTTTTATTATTATTTACTACTACCAATATTATTATTGTTATTATTACTATAATTATCATTTACGGGTTTTATGAATTTGAACTACGTGTAACACAAAATTTAGCCTTGAGCTAAAAAATTCCTCAGTCGATGCCTCGTCTGGACCCGCTCCTGATCGCCTCCACCAGACTCTTACGCGAAAATAAAACTGTATATGTGGTGTTGATGCCAAATCAACAGGAGCGATGTAAGGAAGAGGAAAATAATAAACGTAATACATTTACACTTATTTTAGATTTTAAAGTTTAGATATTTGATATCGCAAAGAAAACCTACACGTCCATGTTTGATTCAGTCACAGGCGTAGACATGCGCCCTACACTTTATTTAACATATATCCAAAATTTACAATAAGAACTATAGGAGTCGGGCTATTTCACTTTTCCCCATTGGGGCGAACTTGTGCATCCCTGAAGTTAACTCAGGAAAGCACAAACTGCAGACTGACCTTTACTTGTTTTTCGAATCGGGAACCATATGAAACGCTGGCCAAATTTTGCCTGTCGTAGCTAGAAAGGGTGTTACTGACCCCTAGGTCCGGATTCTTAGTATATCTGTTTAAGTCGTGGCTTAAACCATGAAGAAAGAGGCGCACTGATTAGCAGTCTCTACATCACCGGTGACAAACTGTCAGAAGTATCAAATGGCTGACATTTTCTTACTCCGGTACGGTGACCGTCTTTCACCGATGCAAAGCTGCCATGTTTTGCAAATAAAAACTACGACTGGATGTATCTCGCATTTAAATGAAGAAACCGACAATATTTAAACAACAATATTACTTTTAAATAAGTTTTTAGAAGTTTAGAATTTTAGAAAATTTTAAAACAGGTAAGTATCTTATGTATAATATATTAAATTTTTATTTCTAGAAAAGTTAATCATTAATATAACTAAAAAGATAAAGTTCTTTATCATAACAAAGGAGGTAATAAAAAGAATCATAAAATAGCTGAAATGATAATACAAAATCTTTTTATGTCTAAGAAATGTCAAAATAATGGTAAGGACGAATGAAGCATGAAGTTTCAATTTTTAAAATTATTATATTGCTATGCCTAAAATAAAAATAAAACAGCTGCATAATGTCGTAAATACCGAAATTGAGCGGAAAATTACGATAGTGAAGTGGGCGGAGATTAGGCGGAGCTTATCCATTTAACGCTTACAGAAACGTGTTCAAAGGAATCATATAATCTGGTCCCCAGCGTACTTACTAATAAAGTACAGAGATGAAGGGGCAGGTAATCCAGACTAAGGAATCATACTAGTCTGACAACATAAACATTACGCTCGGGTAATGTTAGAAAGCATTTGAAAAAAGCTCCTGTTCTTTTGTGGGTTACATGAGTATATTCAAAGTAAGGATGAACAATTGTTATGTAATTTTAAAAAACAGATTGTGTTGTATTTTTACAATATGTAGTGTGTTAAAATGGAGGGGTACAATGTTAAATTTGCAAAATCAGTCCATGAATGCATCACTGGAATTTACATAGAAAGAAATACAATTGCATTATGTTGAGAAAACAAACTGTTCAACTCAGATCAACAAGGCTGGATTTTTGGCAACGAATAGCCTCCATACAGGGGCGGATCCAGGATTTTGGGTTAGGGGGGGCGTAACTTTTAATCACTCTAAAGGTTGCACTAGCAGATCCAGGGGCATACGTTACCTAAAGTTCTAATATCTAATAACGAGGTTTCTATTAGGACGACTAAGTGGCTTATATAATTTGTATATTTTACGATTATGTATACGCGAGCGAAGCGAGCGAAGAAAAAATAGGAAAATATAGTATATTTTATTGTTTCCATACCAAAGAACATGTAAGCTCCGGGAATTTTAGGGGGGGCGTGCGCCGGGTGCGCCCCCCCCTGGATCCGCTAGTGCCATAGCATGTTCTAAATGTGAGAACGTTTTAAACTTTCGTGTTTACGAAGAAGAACGGTAAGGTAACTACGCTACGTACACTGAAACAGTCATTTTACCCCACTCAACTGACCTTATCATCATAGAAACTTAATATATTCACAGTCCGTGCGGAAGTGAATTTAATTATGGTAATATTTTTGTTTCGTACTCGTCTTCAAAATATTTTGCGTAACTACGCCAACATTGTCGTAAAAAGTTTCAATTTCGCTCATTCATATTCATGTATGTAAACAGAAATAACAGCACTATTAATCAATATACATTATTATTACCTGTTTGCCATAAATCCGTCCTATCTAAAACAAATATCGTACATTCAATAAAGCATGTCTATCGTGAGACAATTGTGTAAAACATACGTGGTCGAACATAATATGATTCAATAGAGTAATTGGCTTTAAAACTGAAAGCGGAAGTAGGTAATTGTTCGTTTTTTTTTTCCTTTTTCAAAACGGTAAATTTTTCCATTCTTTTTACTTACATTATTTTCTCCATTTTAAAATGGAAATGTGTCTTATTGAATATAAAACTGGATTCAAGCGAAAAAGTATTCTCTATATCTAGTGGCTGTACAAATGATGTTTGGTTTCATAAAGCAAATAAATGCAAAAAAATTAATTTGGCTCGCGCGTATAACCGTTTTGGTTTGGTTTGTAGGGGTTTAACGTTGAGTTCAACATCATACTGGCCATACCTCGACTTTCAGTTCACCTAACCGGTGTTCTTGAATACCTAACCAGTAATAACCAAGTTCTTCGCAAGTGTCTGACTACTTACCCAACATGATTTGTTCTAAATCAGAGGTGAGAGACGAATGACCGTGTGATACAATGTCCGAGATAAATCGTATAACCGAATACATTGTAATTGCAAACGGCATACACTCGTTGCTACGGTGGTCTAGTGGTAACGTGCCGGACATCAAACCGGAGATGCAGGCTCGAATTATGCTTGTGAGAGGTGCTTTTCAGTGTCTCCCATCAAACGAAGTGCTGATTTATTACCTAGGAAGATTCTGTGCAAGTGTTTTACTCAGATCTTGCCTGTTAAGGAAGCTCTCTGGGAGTCTATTAGTAAAATAGACTATTAGTAAAATGAGCTAAGTATATCCCGGACATATAGGGATTGTATTCCAATGTAAATGGAGGAACTTACCTTTATACATACATTCTGCAGAGATGTAATTTTATTTAAGTTATTAATCAGATGGCAGACTATTATATTGAAGAATGGTAAAGCCGTGTTATTTTTGGGCCATATTTATAGGCCATGTTGATAAATTTCTGCAACAAAGACTATCCGCGTAATTACGCTAATTATGGAAACCGGTAACTGATAGACAGACCATATCAATAATACTGGTTTTAAGTTTCTTTCATAGTGCTGTTATCAAAGTACGAATCAGCAAGGAATGCCTGACACACAGTATGTTTGTAGACATGCTGCGAAGTAATTTTGAAGAGGAGGCTTTGGCTGAACTCGACTTCATGCCAAAAGATTCCTTCCCTCTGTGCCAACTTCTGTGAATTTGCAGGTAATAAGGGCATCGGAGCCGAACGGCTCCAAGGATAGAAATTGGAAGGGTAAGTTATATTGTATGGAAGTTTCTCGCATTCAAAAAGCGCTGATACTGTGCTACATTAAAAAAAAACACTTCTGCCTATCATTCGCTGTGCAGATGGTACAAACACTATCTGCTGATACCACAAGGATAGATATCTAGGTCGTTGGAAGAGTCGCCTAAGTGCAAAAGACTCCTGAATTATGGTGCAAGCTGAATGCATGTAAACGCTGATACATGTCTTGTATAATGGTACTATGAGGACAGTGTTGATGAGTTTTTCCCTAGAGCAGAAGTATGGGAGTGTAACTGTTGCGCAAGGGCTAAACAGATTAGAGAACATTCACCAGAAAAGTTGATGAAGGTACTTTTCTTGTCATCGCAAAAACAAGAGGGCCATTATTGCCCTATATCGCTCACATGAGCACCGCTGCACTTAACATCAAGGTTTAAGGTAGGTCAGTAGGTAAATGTCTTGGTACACCAAGTAAGAAATTGTGTGCATTCAAAATTCTACAAGTAATTAAGATTTTAATGGTTATGTTTTTAAAACGAGGAAGCAGGACAAGATACAGTTCAACCAATGTTGAAATTGAAATCTGTATGCAAAATTGTACATATGATTAAAATTTCATAAATGTAGCTAAAACAGAAAGTAGGTCAATAGGTCGAGGTCGTCAAAGAACAAAATTGAAATCTACATGCAGAATTATATATATTATTAAAATTTCTATATTGTAGCTGCAAAAAAGGCAGTACATGTATATTAGAAGGTCAAGGGAAGGTAAAATGACATATAATGGTAAAGGTAAAAAATATTGGCATGAATGTCCCTTCCAAAATCATTTAGCATCGGTTAGTTTTCCTGTAAAAGCCTGTATAAAATAAGTTAAAATAAATGACACCTGGGGAGGGGGTAAATATTGAACAACTTGTGTACAAAGTCACAACATACTGACACAGACAAACCTTAGACCTTTTTATTTTTAAAAATCCTTCTAACACTGTTGTCTATTTAGAAATCAATTGAACCCTAGGTTGGGGCCAACTTTGACCACAGGTCATCATTTGAACTTAACATATGTCCACAAGACAATGCTACAAAATTAATTTCTAGACTACAGGGCATGTGTTTTGGGAGGAGATTTTTAAAGTTTTTCCTTTAGATATCTATGTAAAAACAAGTGACCTTGGGGCCGGGCTTATAATGACATCATGGTCTTAATCTTGGTAGAAGTCTACTTGGCAATACTACATACTAAATAACTTAGTTCTAGGGCTTGTCGTTTAAGTTACACATATATAACTCAATGTAAAATGAGTGACACCCGAGCGAGGTTATTTGTTTCCAAAATGGTTTAGCTCTACTGATCTTGGTACAAGTCTACTAGATGCTACATGTATACCAAATATCTATACCTAAGTTCTAGAGATAATAGTTTCTAAAAAAAGTAGATTTTCAAATATTTAATATCTTACACAAATAATTATGCTTATAAATAATCTTAGCACTTCTATCTTCCGCCGGTGTAAACAAAACTTGGAAATCGCGGAATGGTATAATATTCTGAAATAATATTCTTGTACAGATATATGAAATGTATGCCTTGACCTACAGTCTTTTGGCTCCCGACCTTGTACATTTTTCAAGCTAGCAGACTCAATGGTTCAAGACTGAATTAGCTTTAAAAGGTATAAAAAGGTATTGTGATTTATATCAATATAGATGGAAACAAAGTTAAGCGTTCGTAAATTGTGGAGGCTATTTCAATATTGCAAAAGTACACACATATGGCTATATGTGTTGTCAAAATAAGTGTTGATAGTCTTATAACTAAAGAGAATCCCTTCATTTTACTGAATCTTTCATTATCTTTTTCCTGGTAAATGAAGTAAAAATAAAAAAAACAAACCTTCAGCATTTGATTTTGTGAATAACTCAGCATAAGTTTGCCTAAAATAACAATTAACTTGACATGTTCGAAGAACCACAACTTTTCAGAAATATTTACAGTGAACAGGGCACATGCTTTTATTTTATATTTATCATATTCCCTGGGTACATGCTGACTTAGATTAACCCTTACTCTGCTAAAACCAGTTGACACTGCCTTTGTGACAAGTGCAGACCATGATCAGCCTGCACGTCCGTCCAGTCTGATCTTGGTCTGCTCTATTTGCCATTCAGTCAGTAAAATTTCAGTCAGCATCCCCATGAACAGTTAATGGACCTGTCCAAATTGAAAGATGGACAAGTTCATTTTAGATATTTAGCATGGTAAGGCTTAAGTTTGCTATGAAATAATGCGACAGATTCTTTCCATATTTCCAAGTTACTTGTGAAAATATATACATGTATCGTATTAGAAGTAAAGTGTTTTGTAAAGTAAATTTTGTGCTGACTTCTGAGTTCTCAAGAATCTCAGGTGTTAAATCAGGCTTAACGTTTTTCAACAACAAGATCATACCAGGACAGACCCACCGGGATTGAACAATGGTTTTCAGAAGCGTTTACCACGATGCTATCAAAGACTTGCTCATGTAAGCGACATTTTCCTGTTACCGCCGTTCTTATTCTTTTTTATAAAATAGAAAACATACCTTATAGTTAAGTTTGATAGATAGTGTCGTCACACGAACTCTGGTAAGAATAACAATGGCCAGAACTTTCTTTTGAAACAAGTAGAATCTCGTGTTCAACGAGGATGAACTTTGATTTTGTCTGAACAAGTCATGTTACTGTTAGTTTTATCTTAAAATATACTGATCACAAAAAGTAGGGGATATTGTAGGAAATATTGTTATTGCGAGTAATTAAGAAAACCCTTACCTTTAAATGTTTATTTAATCAATTAAACAAATTCATTCACACATTTTAATCGAAAAATTAACTTCATCGTGACATCCTTAAAACTGCGTCCAAAGTCATTACGTAAACGTCATCATTTTCACACGCCCTCAATAGCGTGTTGGGCCACCTTTGTTGTCCCAACAAGCTATGCAACGACATCTCATACTCCAAATAAGACGACTGATGGTGTGCTGTCCCATTTTTTCTGCAGCGCCGCACCGAGCTCACGTAACATTCTTGGTGGAGGATCATATCTTCGGACACATTTTCCAAGAATGTTCCACACATGTTCAGTAGGCTATAAGTCCGGGCTCATGGTGAAGTACGGATATGTTGCTCTTCCAGAAACTCAGTGACAAGCCTTGCCCTATGGGCCCTGGCGTTATCATCCTGGAAAATGAATTCTTTGCCACGACGTTAAGAAAACGGGACAACATGCGGAACCAACGCTGTCACGGTAGTACTGGCCAGTCACACAGCCATGGCACACATGTAGCTGTGTTCTGGCAGTCAAAGTGATGCCAACCATACCATAACGGACCCACATCAATATCGGTCGTAGGCAACCCTAGCAGCGTCTGTAAAACGTTCAATTCGGCGACGCAAAAGTCTTCTTCGGCCATCACGAAAGTCTAAGTTGAATCTGGATTCGTCACTGAACATCACATGTGACCACTGGTTAATATTCCACCGACGCTGCTGTCTACACCACACCAAACGTTCATGACGACGCCTTACTGACAACGGCAAGACCACTTGAGAGCGCCTAGCGTTAAGACCGGTCTGAGTTTAGGCGATTTCTGATTGTCTGTCTCGAGACATTGACCTCTCTTACATGTCGAAAGCGTTGTTGAAGGTCTGAGGCCGTCAGTGCTCTATTACGGAGAGCTGCATTAACAACACATTAACAGTGGTCGTCTCGGACGTCAGTACATCTTGGACGTCCACTTCTTTGGATATCAATCATGTCACCAGTTGTTTGATAGCGTGACCACAATCGACAGACAACGGACTGTGAAACATTTTATTTTTCTTCGAAAAAAGTCAAGCTATTAAATAAAAAGGATTTTTTTATTTTTGCCGACATTTGCACAAAAAAAACTCAAATGAAATGAGTGGTTGCTGCAAGTGCATTATCAGAAATTCAAATACAGAGTCCATTATACGTATTACCTATTGTCGGGAAACGAAAATTTCACCTTGTGAAAGCATAAGTCATTTAATCGTTATCCAGTCACGTGTATTCGAGAAAAACGGACATAAATGTTGTTGGAATGGGTGTAATATATTCGTTGTGTCTAGTGGGTCACGAAATGGTATATGTGTATAGCCATGACATATGACAAGTAATTGAAGTCACATGTATATCTCAGTTATGTTTCTAGTACCTGTGACGTATATGGCTTATTAATTTTGCAAAACAAAAAGGCTTCAGTAAAGCTACTTGTATAATTATCGACTCCTAACTACTAATTTTAACCAATTTGTCAAGGACATAATTTAATGTTGCAAGAACTTGTGGTCCACCAATTTTTAATAAATACGTGTAAACAGTTATAAATAGACTAGGTTAAATTAAATAAAAGATAACCATATAAAATTTAGTGCCTTGGTTAAGTATATACGCAAACCAGTAATGAAAAGTACTTACAGGGTGTTAGGAAAATTTGTGCTCATTTATCAAATTCAGGTTCTGTTATTTCTGGAGTGTGGCTTTGTGCATAAACGGTATTTTTGGAACATTTTCATTGAGTTATTATTTCTTTCTTTAACTTCTCTTTCTTTCATAAAATCCTTGAAGAATTTAAATACATTGTACAGAACTCTCATTGTAAAAAACAACAACAAAAACACCAAGGCTGCTTCAGTAATTTCTTTGAACTTCTTAAACACACTTTATATTTAGAACCTACAGTCAAAATTGTCAATACATTGAAATAGTCTGCAAGAAAAACAAGCATCTGGGTCACGCCATTGTCATACGAGTAAATCAAGACTAAGAATATGTAGTTTAGTTACTTAATGAGTCAATCAGAATACAACAGAAATCCGGAAAAAGTCGACATTTGTCCTCCCATTAACGTGTGGGTATGTGCTGTCATTGAACGTATGCATACGACATCTCCAGTTTTGAGAGCTATAACAACCATATTCGTGGCAACAGAAATGTCATCATGGTTCCCTGAGTCCGAAAGAGTTTTTCCAATCATTTGTCCGTTTACTACAATCTGAGACCACATGTGCGTTCGGTCGTGATTGGCAGCTGTCCAAGAAAACACGTACGTGCCTGAAACAGGTGTGGTGAACAGTCCATCGGCCCTGTTATAAGCATTGCCAATGTTCGTCGTAACCAAGTCGTACTCAATAACCTGATAATCACCAAGAGCGGTTTTGTCGTGCGAAAGTTGTGCATAGAAGGCCACCTTTGGTATGGCGGGTGTTGGTGTTGTCGTCTGTAGCAGACGGTCATCGAGGAGTCGTCTGTCACCTGAATGTTAAATATTACATATACATTACACATTTTTCACAATATCTGTATAACTTTTGGCTTAATACTATGATTTAATTCATATATTGCAAACACATTGAGCCCTGCCACAAAATGTTATATTCTATATTCTAAACCAACGTAAATACATCTTCAAGAAGGATCAAGTAGTGACTAGTGAATATTTTCAGCGGCTTTTACTGTGTGACATCACAGCTATTATGAACATACCTAAGATCTATGGCCTGCTCATTTAAACACTGCTGCAATGAACCAGTATTGCTTGTGATTGTGCTACAAGTTGTAAACGCACGGTATGGATGTACGCGTCCTTTGTTAATGCTCACAGTCTCACGTTCTCGGTCTGTATTTCAGATTAAGCAGTCACAACTTTACAAACATAATACGTGTGTGATAATATCTTTAATATCTTAAACAATATATTTTCTGAACACTTCAAATCCGTTATTAAAACCAGAGACATAGATAACATGTTATCTATGTCTCTGTTAAAACTACTTACGGGTTATTGTTCGCAAAGCTTCATCCATCTGAAAATACTGGCGCCGAAGTTCATTGTAACTCTGCTCTTGCAAAGCCAGTTTCTTGTTCATCTCATCCAGTTTGGCATCGTAAAATATTTTCAGCCTATTGACAGTTTCATTGAAGAGAGCCGACTGATCTTCTTGTACCTCCGCCGCGCATGCTTCTTTAAAATTTAAAAACAGAAAAAGCAAACTTACTGCTCGAGGAATGTACATCTTATCTTTTGTGTACTAAATGAAAAACAGAAGAGAACAAAATTCACACAGTAAGAGAATACGGTGTACACCAAAGATAACCTGATTTGATATCTGTGTAATTAAATGTAGGTCGTTCGCATCAAAGAGCGTTTGAAAATAATGTCTGTGGTTTCTTTTGAAATTCCTTAACACGTGTAACATATTCCTTCCTGTTTCCGCACATCGCTCTTGATTTAGTCAGGTTTCCATAGATTTACTTTTTAAGATTCCATTCTCCTACGATTTGTTTTAATGACTTCTCTAAGGGCACTCTAAATGTTTAGATAATATTGGAAAGCTTTGTCAACAATTGTATATTTTCGAAAATATTCTCTTCACCAATCTCCACTCGGTAATGATCACCCTACGAAATGACAGAAATCTCTTATTCAGAGATGAAAAATATAAATTTTCTTTTAAAAAAGTACTGTTTCAATACATCAAATTTGTTAACAACCTTTGAAAATATGTAAAAAAAATAATGACCAAGTATTCAGTTACTGTAAGTCCGAATCACTATCTTCCCTTTGCAAACGAAACTTTAAAAATGTCAATCCATCCCAACTATGCCAGATATTCACCAAAGAATTTGAGAAACTTGAACAACCTAAACCATCACAACGCATGTGGTCCAGATAAAAAATAGCCAGTCATCCTCAATACACTCTCCAAAGACATCTTCCCAATCCTTGAGATTATATTTTTCAAAAAACCCTTGCTGAAGGATCACTGCCGTCCCAATGGAAATCTGCTCTTGTAGCTCCCACTTTCAAAAAAGGCGATGATCAGTCCCTGCCAATGTTTTATTAACATGTATTCCGTGCAAGGTAATGGGACACATTGTTTCCTCATCCACTGTAAAGCAATTATCAAGCATAACATCCTGTACCATCTTCCACATGGGTTATGAGAAAAAAAAGGTCATGTGTTACCAAATTAGTAATGTTAGTTATGGAGTCAGAGGTCAAACATTAAGATGGGTCAAAAGTTTTCTAAATAACAGACACCAGTCAGCTGTCCTAAATGGTTCCAGCTCTGATGACATCCCAGTACCCTCAGGTGTTCCCCAGGGATCAGTTTTTAAGAACCCTCCTGTTTCTTGTTTATATAAATGACCTCCCACAAAATATTAACTCTAAAGTCCGCCTGTTTGCAGATGATACTCCCATATACTTTCCCTTGACATCAGGAAATCAATCATTTACCCTAAAAAATGACCCTAAACGGTTAAAAAGGTGGGAGTTGGAGTGGAGTATGGAATTCAACCTCACTGTCCAGTTATCCACGTCATAAAAGAGAAACAACTAATCTCTGCTAAATACTACCTCCATGGAATGCAACTAGCATTGGTTAGCTCAGCTAAATACCTTGGCGTGTATATCTCAAATTACCTTGCATGGGATGCCTATATTAACAGATCAACTCAAAAAGCCAGTCAAGTGTTAGGGTTTTGCACGGAAACATAAAGGTCAAGTCCTAGATCATAAAGTCCATAGCTTACCGGAATCTAGTAAGGCACCGACTTAAATATGACTCCGAAATATAGTCACCCCACACCCAAACACAAATTGAATGCATCCAAAGAAAAGCAACTTGTTGGATCAAGTTAGACTATGGTCAAACTTTTAGTGTTACTGACATGCTTCACTCTCTAAATCTCAGGCGTATATATGCTGAGTTATCCCTCTTCTGCAAGATTCATCACGGACTGGTTGCCAACTCGAAGAAGAATACATTACTCCTGTATCCCGAACGTCTCGTCTAGCTCATTCCCTGAGCTATAAGTTATTTACAGCAACCTCCGACTACTATAAGTTCTCTTTTTTTCTAGGACTGTATACCATTCTAACCAGTTACCACCCATTGTTGCACATCTCCCATCCTCAGAGCAGTTCAGTGGAGCCATATCTAGCAATGAACATGTCTCACCCTAGTTGGTCTACCCTTTGATCTAAAATTTATTTCTAGCATTTTATCCTCTTTTTAATAAATCTTTTTAATTTTTCTTACTATTTTTGACACGCAAAAATGTCTTTGTCCTCTTGAGGGGTTTGACATTACTGGGAGATAGATAGATCAGACCTGTACAAAACTGAAAAAATCCAAGGAAACAGTTTCTATTAAGAATCCTCTTGTCTGAAGACAAACTGTGGACAAACCACGACCATTTTGAGCTAATTAGGAAATACCTCTCTATTTGTGCTTATGTATCGTCGGCTGGCGTTGCTTATATGACCAATGCCCTCTCCCCAACCCTCCCCCACCCGCAGAGTGTAGTCACTGCGAGGAATATAGCAGGCTTTAGAAAGCAACCAATTCCACAGAAAGCCCTGGTTCTTCTTGGACCTCGTTTAAAAGTCCCATACGAAAGACAGTAATGTCAGTGGAGGAGCGAGAGATCGAAATCAAGACCCCTTGATTACAAGTTCAGGTTGTTACCACTGGGCATGTGAACTGGAAACCATTTTCAATCTGTGAGCCCCTATGAGCTTGGCATTTGGACCCAAACGCTCATCACGCGCAATCATCCCTTCAAATTTGAAGGTCCTTGGAGCAGATATTCTTGGGTTATATAAGTTCTGGCCCCCGTCAGCATAATCTTTGACCCCGAGGGTCCAGAAAACTATAGGATTTATTGAGTAATCATACCCTACTATTACGTAAAGTTTTAAGTCCCTTAGCATAGATACTCTTGAAATAATGATCACAAACCGTTTTCAAACTACAGGCCCCTATGAGCTTTACTTTGACCTTGCATAATATCTCTGTCAAGTAATTTATCGGAAACCACTTGGTCTACCGACGGATCAACAAGCATGACCAAACGGTGAACCCCACGGGAACATCAAAAAGAGAGAAGGAACAGTTTTTCGACGATAGTATATATTTCTAATGCAATGTCGTTGTCAGTACAACAGACGGACAAAATACAAGGGATTTTAGAGTAAGAAAAAATTCACATCACAAAATTTCAAGAATCTTTTAACCTCTTTAGGAAGTCTTATCATGCAGTTTATTTCCTTTCCACGGCGGGTTTTGGACTCTATTCTATTAAATGTTCAGGTAATCTTTCTTGTACACTACACGAGAGTCACTTATTATAAAGAACCTGTCTGATGACGATCAGAAAGAAATCGACCCGGTTAGTTCAAATTACTTCAATCGAAAATACTGGTTCTAAAATGTAGGGAGGAGGGGTGACTGTGACCGATAGCAAAGAATTTCTAAATCGGAGTTTCCAAACGCTGCGTTGTTCCGTACATTCCGGTAAAGGTTTTCAGTGCCGTGTTTTAAGATATCTAGATAAGCATTCAACGATTATATCGCGTGCAGTTATATCTTTAGTTTAAATTTGTTTAGTTTTAGTGTAAACGTACTCTCTTCACATTCGATTGTAATACAAGTTATTGAATTGATCCCTCTCTATATTCAAAGCAATACTTTTACTGATTGTGTGAAGGTCTAATGTCACAGCAGAATCTTAAGCTTGGAATATTTCAACATGGTGTTAACACAACGGGTCATTTGTCACACTGAAACTATAAAAAAAATTTCATGGAATTGAATTTTTTATTCCTGAACGGAATTTAACCCTGGTAGGGTGTACCTTCGTTTTTTTTATTTATGGAGATCAAACAAGGTCAAATGTAGAAAAAGGAATAGAAAGACTCGTGATCACAGTATAGCATAGCTGATTTCAACAAGAAGTGGTTTTTAATTTATCTATAAACAATTTCCCCAGCTGATGCCATTTGTTTATATCTCATTCGAATACTGCTTACCTGTGTTCAAAATAGTATTCGAACCTGCCTTAAGTGGGGAGGCAGTCATATATAAATTAACAGATACTTTTAAATACATATAGATGCAGCATCTCCTTCTTCAGTCGCGTTAATACGTCAATGTAACTTTCTTTGTCAAATACTTGAAGCCATTAGTAAAAAAATCAAAGTCACCAGAACTTTTATTTAAACACGTTTGCAGTGTGAATTAATAAATCGAGCATATCTATAATAATAAGCTTTTTATTATCTAAAACGAGTACAATTAACCACCGCAAAAACTGTATACATGACATGAAAGGTGCCTAATTATATCACTGTTCCAATGTATTCACCATTTTGCATGTCTTCTGTGCATGCCATTTCGTTTGGCCTCATATGCTTTCCGAAGATCGTTCATCAAGTCGGAGAACAACTGACTGGGGTAGTTAGGAGACTGCGGCACTGTTTGAGAATTCGTCTGCTGCAAGTTTTCCAGGAATCGCCTTTTTACTGGAAAGCGCAAACAGATCTGATTATTGCATGAATCAAAAGTTCGTAATGTGTGGTGACTGATTCCTGGCGGGCAAATAAACAAATGGGAAAATGCGAAAAATACTGGTTTGTCGGATTTTCGTCTTCTGTTGGCAGGGTGAAATACGAAAAAATATGGCGCCTCCCGATAATTATTTAACCCACCAGCATGAACAAATGTTTGTTGTACATTTTTTTGTATTTTTGCCTTCAAGTTTTGCAATTTCCCTAAGGCGAAAACACGACAGATCGATGCGGGGCAAAATGCTAAGGTGAAATGAGAGAGAAAAAAATATATGTCAAGTTTCGCCTCGCCGGTCGCGGAAGTCGAAATTTGTAAGTCAGAATACAACAAACATTCATGTCGGGTGGCGTGTAAATAATTGTCGCGTGTTGCCCTTTTCGTGTTTTCATGTGTTAAATGATGATGCTCAGACATAAAGGGCGGTCTCGGATCTTCGAAGCATCGTTGCATTTGTTGCTTTTCATGTGCTAAGTGCTTATACAATAAACTTTTACGCGAACTTCTTAAAATTTCCATCTTGTATTTTTGTTTAGACTTAGTTTCATAATTATTTTGAAATATATAACATGAACAGAGATCTGTTGTGACGCCGTCGGACAAAGAATACTAGTATTACAAAGGATTACAACTACCTTATACATACAGGTATATATCACTGCTTGATTCACCTGAGATTTTGCCATTTATTCGACATCTGAATTTCAATGAACTTTTAAAGGCGTTAAAATAAGAATAAAATTTGTCGTCTGCTCGAAGATGTGTTAAAATACTAACGCTCAGATCCTTGTAAAATTTCTAGTTCAGTAGAATGTTCTTCTTGTTGTGCATGTCTTTTGTGTACGCCATTTTGTTTGGCCTCATACGCTTTCCGCAGATCGTTCATCATGTCGGTAAACAGCTGACTCGGGTAGTTAGGAGACTGCGGTACATGTCGAGACCATGAACTTCCAATAAGTAACACAAGTACTAAAGCTACCAGCTTCACAAAATCCATAATTTGATACTAAAATGATTTGTAAACAAAATTAGTTGACTTAAATTTAGTAGTCCAAATTAGAAAAGTTTTGCGTCATAGATAAGGAAATGATATCAATGAGCTTACACTAATGGCAAAATCATGAGTCATTTGATCTCGAAAGTCCACAGTCTTACCTTTGTTCTGCTAACTGGTCAGTACATTATCCAAAGCAATATATATTAGAGCTGTCCATTTCAATGCATGTACGTCATTCGACAAGATAACAAGATACCGCACACCTTGTTGTTTAAATAACAAAACTTTTTTGAAGCCATGAAATGAAAAAAGCATTTTGTTTCAAACGATGACCGTGTGAATTTATATTTCGTGTACATTGAATTATTTTACAACATGCAAAATTTCGTCTGTTCACTATTATCCAATCACAATTTTATTTTCACGTTCTTATTCAATGCAGTAAGATAGGCTGCTTGCATTCCCTAGAATGAAATATATATTATATTAAAACATCGATGTTGATGAAAATCTTTTCTAAATGGTGTTTTATTTATGTTGGTTAATTTTGCAGTTTGAACTTATTTTTACTAGAAATGCGGTCGCCAAAAATTAAAGAAACAAATTTCAAGGAACAGAAGTAAACCCTTTTCAATTTCAGTTGTGCCAGTGTTTTTTGCCATCCAGATAGCTCCTAACCTAAACACATCATTTTTTAAAGAAAATGTCTAAAATGCTGGTCCATTGTATTGCTTTTATATCGTCTCTATGTACCATTATTTCTATCTCTATGTACCATTATTTCTACACCGTAATATCAATGAAACACACCGTACTTCATATGCTCCAATGCAGTACTCGATCCTACTTTCAGTTTCATATATGGTTATTTAGTAAAGAAACCAACACCTTTGATTTAATTCTTGTACGGACAACCGTTGACTGCAGGGTAGATTTTTGCCTTAATGATAATCTGAAGTTAAAATTATGTCACAAAATGGTCGGAATGATGAGGACAGACCGTGCTCAAATGAGCTAAAAAAGATGAGTGTAGATGACAGCACTTCTGCTTACTGTATTCAGGCTTTCATAGAGTTTTGACAAAACCACTTCTTTGTTTGGCAACACTTTAAATGAAGGGAGGTAATTCAAGCAGTCAAGGCAGAGTACAAGACTAGTATGGAGTACACTTTCCTTTGATGTTGTTATTGAGTGAAGTTTCAAAAAATCCAATTAAATACCTTTTAGTTGTTAAAAAAAATTGATCATTGGGGAAAAGTTTAAAATGTAGTCTTGCAATGTACTCCAATAGCTGAAATTTTCAAGTTATACTCTAAACATGGATTGATAATTATAAATGATGCACACAAGTCATGATTCACACTATTCTCTTTTAAATAAATTTCAAAGAAATTCTTATTGTTTTCTTTTCCAATCAAGCTTGACAAAAAAACTAGAACAGTCATTGAAGATGACAAATACCCCAGCAAATGTGCACTGACTGAACAGCAGAAGAAAATCTGGAGTTACTACAGTAGGAGCTTTAGTGACTATGCCTGGGAAGTTTCAGTTAAATCTGTTGAAAACTGATGGAGGAGTTTGTGCCACAAGGTATGTCAACCATGACAAAAAGTCTAAGTTCAAGGGCAGTAATTGCACCTGGCTAGGTATGCATCAGAATTATGTCTATAACATCTTCATTGCCTAATTACTGTCTATGCCAAAAAACTGAAAGAGTTCGCGACACAAGATATATAATTTACAAACATGGGAAAAAGTGCAAGTTCAAGGGGCAATAACTCTGTAATGTCTGCATGGATATGCATAAAAAATACGTCTTGAATGTCTACATTGCCTAGTGACCATTCCTGAAAAGTTTCATTTCAATCCGTTGAAAACTGAAGGAGTTCATGACACAAGGTAAAGATGTCAACCATGACAGACCGACTGGCCGGAAATAGTACAACTTCAAGGGGCAATAACTCTGCAATGGATATGTATCAAAAATATGCCTTGCACATCTACATTGCCTAGTGACCATTCCTGCTAAGATTCATTTCAATCAGTTGAAAACTGAAGGAGTTGGCGACACAAGGTAAAGATGTCAAATGTGACAGACCGACCTACCAACAGGGTGATTCCAGTATACCCCTCTACAAACCTTGTTTGCAGGGGTATAAGCAAGGGAGATAATTCAGAAGTGAGAAAGCTTGGTTTTCTTTCTTGTCTGAGGTTAAGTGTGCTCTAGACAAGTGTTCGGGTTTCACTGACAGACATACTGGTGGGAAGAGATCATCGATGCATTGTCTTGGCCTTTGCCTTAGGAGGTCCAATGAAAAATGGAACCATATTAACAATTGAGACTCATATGTAAATGGCATCTTTTTAATAATTTCCAGTACATAACTTCTTCAATAAAGAATGATAAGACATGCATATTTATAACGTTTGTTAACTAAATTATGACTGCATTACAACTTGTAAGTGCATTTTTAAAGCCTACATCTCACTTGTATAATTTATTGTATGATGTCTACTGATCTATGTACAATTCAATCTATTTACAATGAAATATTTCAACACACTATAGATGACAGGGTGAACAGTATGTAACGCAACATAATAAAATTCCTTTATAAAGATTACTCTAACACTTATGCTTTCAGTCCAACATTTCAGCCCCAAATGGTGAAATTTATCATATATAAACAGAATATTTTGTTGATATTTCTTTTTTTTTTTTTTTTTTGCATTAAGACCAACTTACACAAGTTGAAAACAGGTTGTGATAACGGAACGGTAAAATTAACAATTACTCTTGTAGGTGTAATGGTTATCACTTCAATCACATAACTTTGTTATAAACTATCTCATGCCATAAAAGATTCATTTGATTTTCTTACCAGTGATTAAAAACTTCAGGTGCAAAGAACTAAATTTTAAAAGTAAAAAAATAAAGTGACTAATCCTCTATACAATCAAAATGTGCTTCTCTAAATCTGCTACAGACCCAATCATTTCTAACAAAAGGACATTCTTCATTGTACCGCATCTTTTGTTCTAGCAAAAACATTCAGACAGGACCACAATTGTTTTCCTAGTACACCATAATTTTGCTCAATTACAATTCTTTAACTCCACACTATTAACAGAAAATAAACTGAATGTATAAAAAGAACATTAACAGAGAAACATTGACAAAATTTGTTTATGCTGTGGCTGTATAATCCAATGAAACTGGCTACTGCATGGGAATATAAATTAACAGCAACTAACCAAAATCTTAAAAGAAGTACTTGGAAATTTAGTTCAAAATGACCTTTCAATAAAAGAATACAAACATGTGTTTAAAATGTATTCAAATTGAGAGTTAAAATTTGCTGCACGGCTTGGGACAAGTAGGTAAAACCTGGTCTGAAATTAGCCAGAAATGTTAAAGAGACTGGAACATTCAGAATTTAGCAATGTTGTTTACTCTCTCTTTCAGCAATAAGCCCAAATGATACAAACAGGTTAGGCCTCATTAGTTAATGACTTCTGAAGAGCATACTGGCTCAGTTCTCTAATATTAACGACCTAATTGTTTCCTGAAACTTTCACTGAAATCACTGTAAACCTGAACCGCAACATGAAAGAAAAGTATGAACAGTTATCCTAGTAAGGATCTGTTACATAGTACTATAAAATATTCTACATGAAAGATACTGCTTATCTTATACCACAAGAATGCAAAAAAATGACAGAAATTCAAAAATCTAAAAGAAATAAGCTTTCAGTACAACTCTTCTCTCAAGCAATTTTTTTCCACTTCCATTTACTTTTTTCATTTGAATTCACTTGGCAAGAAAATCTGAAAAAAAAATATGCATTATGTTTGATTTCGGACTTGTTTTGTTTCATACCTAAACAAGTGATGCTTGGGTAAAGGTTTATACTCAGACAATTAACTTACATGCCTTGCCGTTTTCTGCTTTTCCCAATTAAAATCCCCTCATATTACAATGTTTGAAACTAAAAATACTACAATATCTAAGAATTTAAATCAACACATAAAAAAAATCAAGAGGTTCTAATGCGTTACACATAATATGCAGTAATTTAGTTCAACAGGTCATTTTATCAAAATGCAAACCAATCTATAGTCTGTTTCTACGGTTTTACAATATTAAAGTCTGTTTTTAAATAGTACTTCCTAAAATGTTGTCCCACTGTACTAGCTCAAGCAATAAAAAAACTATTTCAGGTTAACAGATATCAAATGTAATGATCTCAAAATTAACAAAAATGAACTTAACATGGTCCTATGAACTTAGATAACTTTGAACAGTAAATAAACATAAAAGAAGTGTAATAAAATGGAGCTATATCTAGAATGTTTTATGGTGTGGTGCCGTAGAAAAAAAAACAGAAATGCAGCAAATTATCCCTTATCATCTTTGTAGGAAGATTCTTTAGAATAAGCTGTTGGCATGGTTTAGTTTTTGAAAATGTTACAGCAGCAGGTAATTAATGTATCATCAAACTGTTTATCAATCAATTTCAGTTTGACTGATAATTCTAAATGACATAACATACAGTATAGCAGTAAAGAAAATCAGACATTTATTTTTAATGTTTATCAATAAATGTAACTTCTAAGGATAATTTTAAATGACGTTCCATACAGTAGGTATACATGTAGCTAAAGTCGGACAATGTGTAAAATCATTGCTTTCTCGTTCACACTATGACCGCTGCATTTTATGAACATCACTCTACTTGTCGAATCAGGCATGCGTTTTCTATACTTTATCTTCTACAATGATAGTGCATAAACAAATACATCTCATTATGCATATAGACAAAATTTAAAAATTGATTTTTTTATTTAAAAATCACATTCTGATAGAGCAAATAGCTATATCATTAAAAACCAAAATGTTTGCTTCAACTATGATATTCTACATTGTCTATTTCTAATTAGGTATTTAAAATTGACTGAAGGTAAAGGCTTGTTCTTTTCTTTTCCCCTAAACTTATTCAGGGTTTACACATTACTTCTTTTCACCTACATGACAACCCTATCCCCACCCCTTCCCACCAACATTCAATGCATGAAGAACTTAGCTGCACTTTTGTTTGAAGTCATTTGGAATCTTCACACTGCAGCGAACATGTTTAATAAATCACCATTCTAAGGCAGATTTCTTTTGTCATCCAATTTTAAAAACTTTTCACCAGTTTCTACAAACTTAAATGTAAGACACAGCTCTCCGTTTCCACTAACTGATTTCATAAAAATAAATATGTATATATATATATAATTCTCTATAACAAATTGTCTCATTTCAATCACTAGACTAACAGTTAACATCATTGGCTTGATGCACCGTCGTTTGTTCTCACATCTTTAAGCACCTCTGTAACGTAACTTGACATATCCACCTCAGACTTTTCTGCCTTTTGCAAGAATGGGTGTTGTAGTAACATCTGGTAGCTTGCTCTCTCAGCAACAGACTTCTTAAGACTGGAAATAAAATGTTCGCATGAAACAGAAACTGTTTTTTATTCAGGGTTTTTTGTATAAATACTTAGTAAAAGAACTGAATCCTAAACTATTCCGGAGCTTTTATTTCAAAGAAGCATGATATCAATTACAAAAAGCCAGGGCAGAATTTATCTTTTTTTTGACACAGTCTTATCTGTTTGCTTTGGTGGAACCAATACACACTTAACAGTACAATAATACTTCCAACATACTCGTCAAACTGACCAATCAGAACTTCTTCAGGTAAATAAGTCGGTTTCTCTTGATTTTTACAGGATACTAATCTAAGAACTATAACTTGAACGTGGGAGATTTAACACTGCTACATACCACTGAGCAATAAAGTCGTCAAACTCCGGCGAGAATTTTCCTGGTGGCAGTTTTGGGGGTGGATCCTTGACAACTTGTTTCAGCTGCTCAAAGGGAGTTGGGGAGGCAGCATAAGGGAATTTCCCTGAGGCAAGTTCTATCTGTAAGTAAAACATTCCAGTGTTCAGATAACTGCTCTCTGGAGACTTCTTTTCTTTCGCCATAAACAGACGTCAATGCAACTGGACCACAAAATTATCTGACTTTCACCTTAATTTTTTGCACAAAAGTACAGATCATATTGGAACAGTTAATTACAGACATGGCCTCAACAAAATTAGTTAACATATAAGCTATATGGCATTCAAAAGTACATAAAGCCTAAGTACTCACAACAAAACAAGGACCACTTAACAAAGCACACCTGGCAATAAATTCAATACTGCATAGGAAGACAGTTAGGTAGTCTTATGATAACTCTTGATATGGTATGCACTTTTACACGAATTAATGCAATATGTTTACTACCTATGGCTTTAAGGTAAATATTTTAGGAATTTCATGGTTGCTGAATATAGGAAGACATAAATTCATTATAGCAGTTATAAATCTTCCACTCTGAGTACATTTTCTTTGTGATTGACATTTTTAATGAAAAAGTAACAAAAGTGCCTAAACACCACAAAATCAAACTTTAATATCAATATTTTGTCAATTTAAAAAAAAAAACACTTCTTCAGACCATAAAGAAATTTATCATGAGAAGGAAATGCATTTTAAATGATGTAATAGCTATATCTATATAGACTCAGGTTTATCCTTGGTGACTTATGCAAAAACTCTTACCATTGTAAATAAAGGTCACTTTATATAATACTATAGACAAGTATCAAACAGAAGTGGATGCCCCCCCCCCCCCCCCCCCCCAAATTCTATTTTTGACACAAATTATCGTGCATTTTTGTCAGGTCTTCACATAGTCACCAACTGTATACTTTAATGACTCTATCTCAAATAGTTTAAAAGTAAGGATTTACACAAGTGAAAACTGACAAATCTCACTTAACAAAGAGATGTATTTCTGCAGAAATAAAATAAAGCGTCAGCTAAGTAGGCTGGGGAATATTTTTATGAAATTTTATGACCATAAGAAAGTTCTCTTTTTTTTTTGTTTTTTGGCAAAACAGAAGCAAATGTCTGTGCCCCTTGCATCCTAAAACTGGGGCATAAAATGTTTATAACATAAATAATCAATTAAACAGTGAAGCTTAAAAAAACACCTTCACACTACAAAAATGCTCTTCCATTTATTTTGTTTTTTTTAACAAGACTACAAGCACTCACTATAAATCCATCAGTCAGATACTCGTGAGTGCATAAATGTGATGAATGCAATTAACAATAAATCATGTTTTTAGATTAGCATTTTAATTATATTTATAACTTAACGACAGCAGCTGAAGCAATTATGATTGCACGATTCCCAGTTCATCCAGATGATAAGAGTGAGGAGCATACTTCATGTTACACTGAAAGTCATAGACCTTAAGTGTGTAATGCATATTTTATGCTAGGAAAGCAATTAATGTGCATATTGTATCAGTCTTATGCACAAAATGAATGAATTATGTAAAAAGCAAAGTACAGTAAAAAATGTATGAATATTATGAAATGTTTTGTTGTGACTGGTTCTAAAATCTATGAATGCTTCTCAACTGAATCATGAAGGAAGACTGGTTCCAAAATGGTGAATGCTGAAATAGCTGACGCACAGAAATACTGTTAACTGTTCTACTAGTTAAAATTTCAACATAAACAAGAAATCCAACAAAACTGTTTACCTATCAAAATAGCCAAGATTTTGTCAGCTGGAATATTTGTCAAAGTATTTAAGATACATACCATTGTAATTCCAAAACTCCATACATCTGATTTAATATCGTACCCCTGCTGACCTGTCTGGGGATCAATTCTTTCTGGCTAGAAAATAAAATGAGCACAGTAAGTCTCTATGTACAATATGTGAACTATTCCTTAGTCAAGTGAGTAAAATACTATTATATTAATCTTCTACATTTCTATCTTTGCCAAGTCTATCGGTCAGTCATGGACTACCAAGTTATCATTTACAGGGCTGTTAATTCAAACACTTTAACTACTTATCAACAGTTCTGATCAACTATGAGAATGCTAACAGACCACAGTCTGTCCTGTTAGGAAAGACTAAGTCAAATGCCTTCATATCAATTGAATAGCTACCTGCAGACTAATACTGAAAACTTGGGCTTTCCACCAACATAAAGTCCTTACTATTTTTTAAACCTTATCTTTGACAATGTTTCTCAGTACAAGTTTTACCCTGCACTGAAACTTATCACCTACTTGTACTATAAACTCTGTAAGCCAAGAATTTCTGGAATCTCGAAATGTGTCATGAAAATGATTTACTGAAATTCTTTGAGCATCATAAACTATGAGTGTAAAATACAAGTCAGTTATACATACTGCCATATAAGGTTTACATCCAGCTTCTATTGTCTTGGCAACAGAATCGACGAGGTAACCACTAATTCCAAAATCACAGATTTTTACTTGTCCTTTTCTATTAATTAATATATTTGAGGGTTTAACGTCTCTATGTATAACATGTAATTCAGTATGTAGATAATCCAAGGCCTTTATAACCTGAAAAGAATACCAAAATCATTGATGACCACAGGAATCTGAAATATTATGCTAACTATAAGACCAATTCAGCTGGTGTCAGAGGTGTAAAACATTATGGATCATTTAAAGACTAAGTTAAATTTTTTTTCTGTTTTATCTTCAAGAATTTTCTTTCTTTTCTTCTAAGACTTTGTCAATGATAAAAGAGGGAAACTGCCATTCTGTAACAGATTTTAACAGCAATCTAAGTCTCTTTCCATTTGAATAAAATGTTTCAGGATTCTGATCTAATTGCAGTTTATGTTTTCAATCAAACAATATGGACTGTATGTTCAGTATTTCCTTAAACCAGTCCATCACATACAGCTATGAGGAGTGAATGCAAAAGGTTCCGAGTGCTATAAAATAAAGAAGCAGATAACATGTTTTTGCAAACACCCAATGGAAACAAAACAAGACCAGTGAACGCACTTACAGCATATGAGATTTTTCCTAAGACATCTTCAGGTATACTCTGTTCATTGTTGTATACTGTCTGGTAAAATTTGTCTAGTGAGGCATCCATCACTTCCATACAAATCCATACATCACCCTGTTATTGTTATACAATGATAATTAAATATGCAACCAATCATGTCGGAAAACTAAATTTTCCCTTCTGCTATATATATGGACAATAATGTACCTTGATTAATTTCTAATTCTACCTTTATGCACTAAAGATGTACCATGCCCTATTTTTTAATTGTGTGCAGAATAATCTATCTCACTATTCTAATAAAATTATGATTTTGTTTTTAGCAGCCACATTAGGCTCATCTTTTTACATTTATGGAAAAGGTTTTTTTTCCAACTGGAATGATTTATAGATTTATAACTAGAGCTATCACTAAATGTGACTAATACCCCTGCAAGACTGCTTCTGAACTGAGGAAGCTATTAGTAACAGAATACTTTGTAAAAGAAATGAAACAGAGTTATGGTTGTGGGCAATTAAAGATTGTTGTGGTTCTTGTATACTGCAATTCCTTTCACTGTGGTTGACCATTGTATGAAGATGCATTGAATTCCGACCATTACTTTTCAAGTTATGCTCCGGACAAGGAAAACCAACAAAGGGCAATAAATGTGCAAATACTGAAGACAGAATTATAGCTCTTGTACGCTGCACTTAATGTGAATGTGCTTGGCCATTGTATGAAGTTGAACTGAATTCCAACCATTACTTTTCAAGTTATGCTCCGAACAAGGAAAATCAACAAAGGGCAATAACTCTGCAAATACTGAAGATGGAATTATAGCTCTCATACGCTGCACTTCCTGTCAATATGCTTGATCATTGTATCAAGTTGCAACCAACAAAGGGCAACTCTGCAAATACTGAAGATGGAGTTATGATTCTTGAACATAGCACTTACCGTCAATGTGCTTGATCATTGTAAGAAGTTGCAACCAACAAAGGGCAACAACTCTGCAAATAGTGAAGATGGAGTTACAATTCTTAAACACTGCATTCCTCTCATTGTGCTTGACCACTGTATGAAGTTGCACTGAATTCCAACCATTAGTTTTCAAGTTATACTACGGACAAAGAAATTGCAACAGACTGCCTGACCGACTGCCCAACCGATTAACCACGGGGGGCTCCTATATACCACCCAATTTTCATTTAGGGGGTATAATGACATTATTTACAGTAAGTATGGGAAGATGCACTACTTTTATCAATACACCTCCAACTTGATGTATCAAATACAACTATTGTAGGTTGGGTTTTTTTATCATCTTTATTTGAAGGGACATACCCTAAAATTTACTGATAATAACCTGCATAATCATGTACGTAATTGACTCATTCATTTTAAAGTGAAAAACAATTGATAACTTTAAAATGAACATGTGTTCAAAAATGTTTCCTGAAAGCACACAGCAACCAATTAATAATAACTATAAATGAACTACAAATGATTGGTAATAAATGGGTATCCACCTATAAATAGTACAAGAACAACACTATATAAAGACCAATATTAGTGCATTCAGACTGCCTGTTGTACTTAGAACTTTTTTTGTCATCGGGTAATAATTCATTCACTTTGATTCAATTTACAGGATTTTGAAGAAAACGGAATACCCCAAATTTATGGGAATGCCTTTTTAAATCATTAGACTGAATAACAGTCGCTATCTTCAAATGAATGCCATAACCCTGGTTGGGCCTCAAAAAGGTTAAAGTTTTGTGACAACCAAACAGACAGACCAGTAACAATAAGCCCTCTGACAGGGGGCATAAAAAAGAATTTAAAGCATTGCTGTGTTTTGTTTATTGTGTTATTACCTATAGAATTCATGTCACAGGAATATGTTTATATAATTTTACCAGAGATATTTACTTGCTACATAGGTGCACATGTCATTTGTGAAGACCTACAACTTCTGAGGAAGCACTTTTTGAATTGATTAATATCAAGAACAACTCCGTCTGACAAAAGAAACTTAACACTATTCTAGAACAGGAAGTCTTAATGTTGTATATCAAGTGATCAAAAGTCTGAATTACATCTGGCTGCATATCTCTTAGAAGTATTTACAAGTCATTGTATTCATAAGCTTTCAAGGAAAATCTTTATCTAAAGTCATAAAAAGCAAAAGGTGAGCTTACTCAATGAAAGGTATGAAATAAAGGGGAAACAATATGCCATTAAGGAATTAAGGTAGCTGACAAGAGTGATACTGAATTATGTATTTTTGTTTTGTTATATCTTCATTTGATGGGTCTACAGTTTTCATTTTCTTGCTGTCTATGCCAAAGTTATAAAATATTACTTGTGTTGGGTGATAAAAACCTAAATAGAATTTTTTCTTGGGTAATACCTCCCTCAACAGGGCGCTATAAAACATGACTGTGTTTACCTCTCCACAGAAAGCTTCAGACAATGTGACTGTGTAGGGACAACAGACATACAGTACTTCTGTACCAATGTCAAAACAAAAGAATGTGAATGTGTATGTACAAAAGTACCTCTCTACGAAGGCCTTAAAGAATCTGTATTTAGAAAATAGACCACCTTTCTCAATCACCTAAGTATGAAACTGTAGGAAAAAACACCTCAAAACACTAGAAGTTAAAGAATATGTCTTTGTATGCACAAAAATCTACCTATTTCAAGTGGGCACCACAAAATATGACTGTGTATGAACAACATGAATACCTCTGTACAGGGGACATTGAAAATACGACTGTTCATTGACCAAAGTACCTACCTCTCTAAAGAGGGCACCACAAAATATGACTCTGTATGAACAACACATACCTCTGTACAGGGGACATTGAAAATATGACTGTGCATGGACAAAAATACCTACCTCTCTAAAGAGGGCACCATAGAATGTGACTGTGTATGGACAGGAGCCACTTCTCATTGATATGTCTAGATCCATCAACAATCTCTTCTGTTCCATTGTGTTCACTGTAGCAGTAATACGCTGAAATCAGATTTGTTAAACATGGTTTTTGCAAACACTTAAATCAATGACACATTTACAGGTCCAAAGAACTATGATTAAATAGACTTAACATTGTATTTTAAGTCTGACTTTATTACCTGATGGGTTTGCAATCTTGTCTGGCCTTAATCGAGATTTTGTTTTTTCCTCTCATGCAACTGAACTGAAAAAAATTACCACAACCAGAAATCTATTTCTATTCCTATTCTTTTTGTAAAAGTAGAATTTCCACCGACAAGTATTGCCTTAAATTAGTACTTGATCAGACTGGTTATCACTAACAGGCCATCATTCTAAGTCTTGAGATGCTTAGAATAACTGAGTGTGCAGTCAGCATTTCTATTGCCATAAGAAAATGTGGTGAATTACCCCTACAGTTATTGGTTTTTGAAACAGATCTGTATGATATGCCCAAAACTAACAATTAGCAAACATTGATTGTGGAGACAGACATTTCAGAAGACGTACAAGATCCACTGGATGTCATGAAATTCACTGCAAATTTATCATGGATCTGCTAAAGATCTGTATTCTATGCCTTTCAGCACTGAGTCACTGACCCTGATGAAATACACATAAACTGCACTAGGCTGACCACTGAGAACGGTAAACAAGCTGCATCATTCTTGTTTCCTTTCTTTCCACTCCAAAACTTAAGCATTAGATATTGCTTTCAGCATAAATAATAATTATTCAAGAAATGTTTCAGATCACTTATGAGAAGAAGAAAATATTAGCTCAAAGCTACTTTGTGGTTAGAAATCTGGTAGTAGTATTACTAATATGCCTACTTTTCTAATTTCTGGAAGCTGGTGGAGTTTTCTATTTTCAGACGTTGTATGCAGAAGACTTAGAATTACAAAGGGTAAATATGAAAAATGGCTATGTGCTTCTTTATTAAAAACCACTAAGATCTTTTTGGCATTCACCCCTTCAAATTTAACATTGTACTTGTGGAACAGATTTATTCTTTTAAATCCCACTTACCTAGCCTTCATCTGCATGAGTTGTGAGAGCAGAAACAAATAATATTTTAATGTTGGCCTAATATCCATTTTTCACCGAGCATCTTCCTTTAGAACTACTGGTCTTTTTAGTAACATGTACAAATTGAGAGAAAAGATTGCTCCCCTGAAATGTTTCTGTTTCCCCATCACCATACAGGCCAATTTCAACAATATGAAATCTAATCTGTATTGATGTAATAGTCAGAGAGAAAAAAAATACCTACATTTAACTTTTGATCTAAAATTAGATTTATTCTAATTACTACAGATAAAATTCAATGCATAATTTTATTTTTACAAAGTCCACTTTTATCAATACTTTATCATCTGAATAAAAATCTAACAGTGACAATAATTATTCTTTTTTGTTAACTTGCTTAACCTCGATCAAGTTTATTGAACCCAATGAACCTATTTTGAATAAACAGGTCTAAAGGCATGGTTTTAGCTATGGACTGCAGATAACCTCAATAAAATAAGGTCAAAATGTAAATATCATTTGTAGTCAGATCAAAGGGAATATTTTAACAATTGTTAAAAGCAGATATATTTCTTGTAGCTTTAACTTCTAAAGTATTTTTTTTATGGGCAACCGGTAACAACGATAAATAAATTTTTTAAAATGACTGATAAATTTACATTACACAAATGCTGTCAGAATGACACTGATGCCTAAAACCAATGGATCTGCACACACCTTCAATGCACTCTGATACAAACTTTTGAAAGTCACCTATCAAATGAGGATTAATAATAAAAAAATTAACAAGAGGGCCATGATGGCCCTGTATCGCTCACCTGAGTATGACTGCTTTAAACAAAGTTGCTATGGACCTGGTTATTTGACCCCAGATGGCCCATATTCAAACTTGACCTACAAATTACTGAAACAATCTCTTTGACAAATTTCAAGGTTATTTGTACTGAAAATGTTATCTCTAGAGTGTTAACAAGATTTTTCCATATTTGGGCTCTATGACCTAGTTTTTGACCCCAGATTACCCATATCCAAACTTGAGCTACAAATCATCAAAACAACCTTCCTGACAAATTTCCAGGACATTTGGACTAAAAATGTAACCTCTAGAGGATTAACAAGGTTTTTCTACTTTCGGGCTCTGTGACCTAGTTTTTGACCCCAGAAAACCTATATTCAAAACTAAGATAGAAATCATCGATAGAACCTTTCTGACAAATTTCCAGGTTATTTGGACTGAAAATGCTACCTTTAGAATGTTAACAAGGTTTTTCCATATTTGGACTCTGTGACCTAGTTTGTGACTCCAGATGACCCATATTCGAACTTGATCTAGAAATCCTCAAGGCAACTTTTCTGACAAATTTCCAGATTATTTGGGCTGAAAATGTAACCTCTAGAGTGTTAACAAGGTTTTTCCATATTTGGGCTCTGTGACCTAGTTTTTGACCCAAGATGACCCATACTCCAACTTGAGCTAGAAATCATCAAGAAAACCTGTCTGACAAATTTCCAGGATATTTGGACTGAAAATGTAACCTCTGGAGTGTAAAAAAGTTTTTTACATATTTGAACCATGTTACCTAGTTTTTGATCCCAGATGACCCATATCCAAATCTGAGCTAGAAATCTTTGAAACAATCTTTCTGACAAATTTCAAGGACATTTGGACTAAAAATGTAACCTCTAGAGTGTTAACAAGGTTTTTCTACTTTCGGGCTCTGTGACCTAGTTTTTGACCCCAGAAAACCTATATTCAAAACTAAGATAGAAATCATCGATAGAACCTTTCTGACAAATTTCCAGGTTATTTGGACTGAAAATGCTACCTTTAGAATGTTAACAAGGTTTTTCCATATTTAGACTCTGTGACCTAGTTTGTGACTCCAGATGACCCATATTCGAACTTGATCTAGAAATCCTCAAGGCAACTTTTCTGACAAATTTCCAGATTATTTGGGCTGAAAATGTAACCTCTAGAGTGTTAACAAGGTTTTTCCATATTTGGGCTCCGTGACCTAGTTTTTGACCCCAGATGACCCATATTTAAACTTGACCTAGAAATTGTCAAAGCAACCTTTCTGACAAATTTCCAGATTATTTGGGCTGAAAATGTAACCTCTAGAGTGTTAACAAGGTTTTTCCATATTTGGGCTCTGTGACCTAGTTTTTGACCCCAGATGACCCATATTTGAACTTGACCTAGAAATTGTCAAAACAACCTTTTTGACAAAATTCCAGATTATTTGGGCTGAAAATATAACCTCTAGAGTGTTAACAAGATTTTTCTATTTTTGGGCTCCGTGACCTAGTTTTTGAACCCAGATTACCCATATTTGAACTTGAGCTAGAAATCATCAATAGAACCTTTCTGACAAATTTCCAGGATATTTGGACTGAAAAAGTAGCCTCTAGAGTGTTAACAAGGTTTTTCTATATTTGGGCTCTGTGACCTAGTTTTCCAACCCTGATAACCCATGTTCGAACTCGTCCGAGATATCAATGAGACAAACATCCCGTGCAAGTTTCATGACAATTGAGGCAAAAATGTGACCACTAGAGTGTTAACGAACTAATTGTGGACGGACGGACGGACTGACGGACGGACGGACGACGGACGACGGACAAAAGGTGATCAGAAAAGCTCACTCTGTCACTACGTGACAGGTGAGCTAATAAAAAAAGTAGGTTTCCAGAAACAATCAACATGAATTTTACATTTGACAGTAATGGCCCAACAAATCACTTACAATATCAAAGAATATAACTAAGTTCCCCATCCATTTAATGTGTACATTGTATTATGAAAATATGACTGTCTAATATATAAATACCTTTACAGCCATTATTGTATTAGTGTGTCTATGTCTGACTTTTTCAACCACACCATACGCGCCACGACCAAGCACACACATGAACTCCAAGTCATTTGCTTCAATTTCAAATTCTTTCTCATCTATTCTGATCGTTGCTTTCGAGTCCAGATCCCTTGGTGGCCTGAATAATGATAAAAATTACAAAATCATCGCTGCTTATAAAGTTTAAAGAACACGTATTTCTGGAAAATGAACCTCAGTATCATTATAAAACAAAAAGGCAAACAAATTTTTTTATATTTGTTGATATCTAAATACTATTTCCTTGTTTATTTTTCTTTCAATAAAAGCAATTGTTATTTCTGTTTAAGCAGTCTCTCATTTCTAGGGAAAACTGCCATAATGCTCTATACTACTAGGCATTCATTGTACAAGTTTCTCTTTACACATACAATATATGAAACAATGGTATAAAATTACTCACAGCTTGGATGGCCAATTTATACCAAGCAAAAATGGAAATAAAACAATAACATGAAAACAATTTAGACATTAGTTCAGAAATAAAAGGTACGTGTAATGGTGTAAATCATGTATACTTACGTTGCAGGCTGGGGTTCTGGGATCTTCTGTATGGATAGCCCAGGAGGTCGTTTTCTACGACCTGAAAGTAGAAAAGATAAAAAAAATTACTTCCTTGAATCTTTCTGATGTCAATGACTTATTTCTAATCAGTCACTTGATGAGAAAGAAAACAGCTTAATAAATTTTCCTTCTGGAGTGAATTGTTATCATCAACTTCATCAAATCTGTGCCCCTGTAATTTTCAAAACAAGGAATTTTTATTCAAAAGAAGGAAATAAAGCAATGTAATAAAAATCTTAATAAAAAATCTTCCCATTCATAAAATATTTTCAACTTGCTGGCAACAGAAACTGAAACATATTCTTGTACCACAATTAAATACCTGCAAACAACATATTTCAAGGGCTTTTAGGTATGAAAGTTGATAAATTCAAAGACCTTATATACCACATATTGGAAACTCTTTAATAAGCCAAAGAAATGCTGTAAGTCAACATTTTGTCCAAAAACTAAATGACCTGTAAATATCCTTACTAGAGGTCAACAGCATAATTATTATAAAGTGATCA